>JANHFM010010801.1:138834-150857 GCA_032468115.1 Grayia smithii | reverse complement strand
CTTGGCCAATAAAGAATTCTATTCTATTCTATTCTATTCTATTCTATTCTATTCTATTCTATTCTATTCTAGACCTTCCATGGTGTCAACTAATCAGAAAGTGACAAATAATGCTGGATCCTGGAATTGATCCACAAACTTCCAGGGTTGGCAGTGTTAGCCACAGCATCTTTTCTAAAGTACATCTAGCTGAGCACATAGAGAAAAAACTATAAATTCCTGAGTTATTATTCTTTTTACTTTAATACTGTAGTACAGTACTTCTTTCTGTGACAAAATGTTGCAAATAAGAAATCACTACCGGTTCCAGGCTGCAAACCTTTGGAGACACACTAGATAATAGAAAAGAGAGCTAATTTTTAGCTGCCTGCTAGCAGTTCCCTGAAACTTTGTCCCTTAAGTCTGAGAAGCATTATTTTTATAATATTGTGATATCCAAAATCCATTCCCAAATTTGGACTTCTCAGAGTAGGAAAAGAGGAATTTCTTGAGTTCTTCTCCAGGGAACAGCCAGAATCTGAAGAAAAAGTATGTTCCTTCCTGTCCAACTTTGGCAAATTTAAGACTTGTGTACTTCAACTCCCAGAATTCCCCAGCCAACATCGGAGTTCAACTTCTGGGAGTTGAAGTCCACAGGTCTTAAAGTTGCCAAGGTTGGACATCCCTGCTTTATGTGAACCTAGGTCTGAAGATGAATCTTACACTCCCTACTGGGATAGGGAACAATGTTGCTGAAATATACTGTATTTTCACTCCAATGTACAGTAGAACCTCCGGTCACGACCATAATTTGCTCCATAACTTTGGTCGCAACCTGATTTGGTCGTGATGTGAATTTCCCGCTTACAAAATTTGGCACTTACAAAAAAAATGGCGCAAAAGGAGAAATCAGCCACGGCCATGTTTGATCACCATCTGAGTATGTGTTCGTGACCAGATTAAAAAATTTTGTGAATTTTTTGGTCAGAACCCAGTTTGGTTGTGGTCAGAAGCCTTCATGACCAGAGGTTCTACAGTATTTTTCTTTACTATGTGGAAAACATTTTGAAATCTTTTAGAGATGTTATCAGATCAAAACAGATATGCACACATATGTGTTTGATACTTAAAATTGTGTTTGATTTGGACATACCAAGACATACAAACTGTGTTGAATACAAATCCAGATTTAAAACAAAAATCTATCACTCTTGTTTCAGCCTTAGGCAACCCTGATTTCCAGAAATAAAATTCTGTAATCCTTCCTTTATGGACTGAGTCTTCCTTTAATTGAAAACACACGCTAAAAGCATATATGTTTTTGGATCATGCTCACTGCCTAAATAAACAGAGGCTTTCAACATGAGAAAGTTATCTTCTCCTTGTCACCCAAAAGCAATTTAACGCACTAGCAGCATTTGCCTATTACTCAAAGAAAAGAAAACAAGAATCTGAGTAGATGGATTTAAAAGCAAAAAGATGGCACTCCATTTACAGCTTGCAATCAAACCAGCAACATTGATGGAGTCCTTTTCTAATTACAAGGCCTCTTTCATAAACTTTAACATTAATACAGAAGAGATAATTCATAGAAATTTAATTAATAAAAGCCACTTCAACAATAACAACCATATGTGCACATGCTAAAGAATGATTAATGATAAGAACTTGTAGGACTTTTTGGAAGTGTTATGCCCTCATTCATAGATGCTGCTGACATTAATGGGCACAAACGTCATTGATACCAAGAAATATCATCAGCATCAATTTTTTGATCTGACACTAATCCATATTATCCGTGTTTCCCCTCGAAAAAAGACCTGTCTTATTTTCGTTTGGGCCTCAAAATAAGCACCAGGTCTTATTTTGGGGGGGAAGTCTTACCCGCTTACCTTAGGAACACCACAGCCAAACCTCCCACACAGCGACACCTGTGGTGCCTCTGCCTGACTTCTTCAGCAGCTGCTCGCCACGTGGCTCATTGGACCAATGCCGCCACTCGTGGTAGGAGGCATGTGTTGTGCTGTTGCAAGTGCAAGAAGCAGCAGTAGCGGTGCGACGAGCATTGTGACATTCTGCTGTGAGCAGTGGCATGGCGCAACAAGCCTTGCGGCATCCTGGCATGAGCAGCACTATCGGCGCAATGCACCTCTATGGCATCCTACTGCAAGCAGCCACAGAAGAAGTTGGGCAGCAGCGCAACAGGTGTCGGGGCATGGGAGGCATGGCAGTCCTACGGTAAACGGGTGCAGGATGGGTGGGGCAGTTCCACCCCCCATTCCTGCCCTAGCTTGATTTTTATGCATGTGCCTCGGCCCACCTCATACACCAGATGGTAGGCAGGGCTTTTTTTTGGTAGGGCTTATATAAGGTGCAGGCATGAAAATCAGGCTAGGGCTTGTATTTGGGGAAACATGGTATTTTTAGATCAGCAATAGTTGTCTATCAACCCAAAGTTATCACTCTAGACACGAATGACCAGGACCAAATTTATTTATTTATTTATTGTTGGGATTTATAAGCTGCCCTTCTCCCGAAGGACTCGGGGAGGCTCACAAAGGTTAAAACAACAATAAACAATTATTAGTTTAAATTTAAAATAACAATTAAAATCAATTAAAAAACAATTAAAAATATTACAACCCCCCATCAGGTCAGCCGATTTGTTGGAATAGCCATGTCTTCAGGTCACGGTGGAAGGAGCAGAGGTCAGGGGCCGTCCGGAGCTCAGTGGGCAACCCATTCCAGAGGGTTGGTGTGCCCACTGAGAACGCCCTCGCTCTGGGAGCCGCTAGCCGACATTGTCTGGCCAACAGCACCCTGAGGAAGGCAGCCCTATGTGAGTGCACGGGGAGGTGGGAGGAAGGCAGAAGGTGGTCCTGCAAGTACCCTGGGCCTATGCCATGTAGGGCTTTAAATGATCCTATTTTGGATACATTATGCAAAAATTTAGCTCTCAAGAATAGTCTCTTGATTCTAGCACCACACCACCCCAACGCCATTTGAAGAACCCAATGCCTCCGTCAAGGAACTATTGTGTCTGATGAATTCAAGAGCTCTCTCTGGCTAGGCAACCATGCGATCCTTTTTTCCCCACCAGCAAGGGACTATTACTTTTAAAGCTGACAGAGAGGGAAAACCACTGCCTTACAAAGCACAACAGCATAGGCAAATTGTATCCAATGGGTTGCCCGCTTGGAAATATTTTTAGACAATTGGATATATTTTTTAACTGACATTTAATTTTTTTTTTAGATGGGCCCGATGATTTTGTATTTGGGTTTTCTGCCTAGTGCATATTAGCCTAGTGCAAATATGGAAAATGCAATCCAGTGTGTAAAGCTTTGAATTTCCATAACAAATGATCAAGCCAGATAGTTTCCAAAAGAAAAAAAGGGAAAGTAACCAGTAACTGCACTCCTGTTTCTTTTTCTATTTTGCATTCCTTCCTTCCCCTTTCTCTTCTTTTGTGGTTGTCTGCTTTCAGATTTGTGTTTTGTACCTCTTCAATAGAAATTTTTAAAGAAGAGATTGGACATCCACTTCAGGGGTGGGTTCTACTTACCTTTACCACCGGTTCTCTTCATGCACGCACTTTGCACGTGATTGGCATGCGCACACGAGTGAAGCGAGCATGCACGTCAAATGGACACTCCACGCATGTGCACTAAATACATTTTTGGGAAAACAGCTCAAAAAGGCGCTCTTCACATGCGCAGAGCAATTTAGCCCAGCTGATGAGCACTTTTTAGTTGATTGCCGCACCTCAGCTGGGCTAAACAGCTCAAAAAAAAAGGAGAAAGGTAAGTACGGGCGGGCGGGTGGACCCAGCTGCCAGCCGTGGAAAACCGGTTTGGTGACGTCACATCATCACCACTACCAGCTCGCGTGAACCGGGCCGAACCGGGAGCAACCCACCACTGAACCATGGCAAGAAAAGTGCTAAAATTGGGCAAAACTCACTTAACAAATATCTCACTTAGCAACAGAAATGTTTGGTTCAATTGTGGTCGTAAATCAAAGACTTCATCGGTACTTCGTTTAAGTCTTGCTTATCACAGGGAGTAACATAAAGCAACAGAGAGATTACCTTACTCTCAGGTGTTGGCTTGGAGTAGCCAGGAGAGACCCTTTCCAACCATTATCTTAATAATAACCCCCAGAATTAGGAATCTGCTTTTTTTTAAATAATAAAAAAACAACAACAGCAAGAGGCCATTTCAATCTGAGAGGGAGAAATATCTGACCTCTGTGCTTAACAAGACCTCCAACAATTGTTGATTTATTTCCTGTGTTTGCATAAAGTCACACCATGCTCGCAGGCCTGAGTCTCTATATCCTGGGTTCAGGTTTTCCAGAACGCTTGCCAAACTAATCTCTCCTTGCTCCCGCCAAGCTTGTTCTCGTTAAACTTGGTGTTATTGCCAGCGAAAATTACTCACGCCATTAACTCCCAAAGCGATACCGTCAGCACAGGGTTTTTTTTCTGTTTTGTGGTATCTACAATCCCTGACAGTGCAAGGGTTGTATGGGTCTCTCTGTCGGGGGGGGGGGGTGCTGCTCAGTCCATTCCGCCCACCACCACCACCACCCAAAAAAAGAAAAGAAAAGCCATTCATTGCGTCCACAAAGAAATAGAACAAACCGCGGTACCCACATGTGAGAATAATTCTGCAGCTGCTGAAAGAGAGCCAGGATCAAATATATTTGTTGAGGTTTTTCCTGTTATAAAGGATGTTTGCCAAAGGCAGATACCGCAGAATGAACAGAATCAACAGATATGACTGGGACCCAGAAACATGCAAAATGCACAACTGGACAGTCCCTTGCCTGAAAGGGTAGAGGGCAGCGGTGCTATTCAGCAGGTTCTGACAGGTTCTGGAGAACCAGTAGTGGGAATTTTGAGTAGTTCAGAGAACCGGCAAATACCACCTCTGGCTGGCCCCAGAGTGGGGTGGGAATGGGGATTTTTCAGTATCCTTCCCCCTGGAGGAGGGTGGGAATTGGGGTTTTGCAGTATCCTTCCCCTGGAGTGGGGAGGGAATTGTGGGTTTTGCAGTATCCTTACCCTGGAATGGGGTGGGAATGGGGATTTTGCAGTATCCTTCCCCTGGAGTGGGGAGGGAATTGTGGGTTTTGCAGTATCCTTTCCCTGGAGTGGGGAGGGAATGGGGATTTTGCATTATCCTTTCCCTGCCGCGCCCACCAAGCCATGCCCACAGAACCGGTAGTAAAAAAAACCTTGAATTCCATCACTGGTATAGGGTCTCCCGCTTGAGCAAGGGGTTGGCCTAGAAGACCTCTAGAGTCCCTTCCAGCTCTGGTCTGATGGATTGAAACACAGCTGTGTTACAGGTAATCCTCGGCTTACCACCACAATGGAGCCCAAAAATTCTGTTGCTAAGCAAGACACTTGTCAAGTGAGTTTTGCATTATTTTACGACCTTTCTTGCCACCGTTGTTAAGTGAATCAGTGCAGCTGTTAAGCTACCGGTACTGCGAACCAGACATGACCACCATTCCTTTGTCAAGCATTGGGTGGTTGAGATGGACCTTTTGGTTATGAACTCGGCCGAAAAGTGAGCACAAAGCCAGTGACCTCATGAACATATATAAGAACAACAAAAATGTGTGCGGGGAAGAGGATTCCTATACAGCTAGTCCTCAACTTACAACTGTTCATTTAGTGACCATTCAAAGTCACAATGGCACTGAAAAAAAGTGACTTATGACTGTTTTTCACACTTATGACCATTGCAGCACCCCCCCCATGGTCATGTGATCAAGATCAAAGTTCAAATGCTTGGCAACTGACTCACATTTCTGACAGTTGCAGCGTCCCAAGGCCACGCGATCCCCTTTTGCGACATTCTGACAAGCAAAATCCACGGAGAAGCTAAATTCACTTACCCATTGCGTTACTATAGCAATAGCATTTAGACTTATATACCGCTCTCTAAGCGGCTTACAGAGTTAGCTTATTGCCCCCAACAATCTGGGTCCTCATTTTACCCACCTCGGAAGGATAGAAGGCTGAGGCAACCTTGAGCTGGTGAGATTCAATCTGCTGAACTGCAGCTAGCAGTCAGCTGAAGGAGCCTGCAGTACTGCACTCTAACCACTGCGCCACCTCTGCTCAGTGATACTTAATTGCATGTTTAACTGCCTTTTTCTACAAATCCGACTCTTCCCTGCTTGCTTCTTAGTGCTACCGGAAATACAACACGCCTCAGAACGGCTCCAGCCCGGAATACCCGCTCTGCGCCATGCAGCTCTCCTCCCACATGCACGCCGTCACCAGCACCGTTACTTGTATGCGCCGCAGCCTAATTCAGAGCACCTTCAGTCTCAATCCAGGTGAGCCCAGAAGGGTGGGGGTTGGGGTGGTCACTCTGGCCGGGGTGGGCCCAGCCTCCCTCGCACCAAGGGCTGCCCAAGCATGCCAAGGACAAGCTCTCTAAAGCAGGGAAGCTCAGATAGAAATAGGTTTTAGCATTGTTTCATTGAACTTTCATCAGTTTGGGATTATATGATTGTAGCCAGTGGTTCTAGTAAGGTCTCTCTTCCATTGTATTCAATTGTGACTCCATACAACACTTGGAGGGACTCTGGAAGTTGAACTGAATCAAGCTCTTCTTTCTTAGAAGACCCCCATTATCTATTGCACAGGGGTCCCCTCACTTGCAATCAATCACTTAGCAACCATTCAAAGTTACTGAAGTTGTTCAAAATTGTTGGGTTATTCAGCAGTTGTGAGTGCTTCATCACTGGAGGCTTTGAAGAAGAGATTGGACAGCCAGGTGTCTGGAATGGCGTAAGGTCTCCTGCTTGAGCAAGGGGGCTGGACTAGAAGACCTCCGAGGTCCCTTCCAACCCTGTAGTTTTATTCTAACTCTACTCTTGGATTCCCTGTGGGTGAACTAGGCCAGGGGTCAGCAACCTGTGGCTCTTTCACCCCTCTGCTGCGGCTCCGTCACTCAAAATATGTGTCACAACCGCCAGTGTGTGACACATGCCAGCACACGATTTATTGAGCTTTTTGAACCCCCGGTAGGCCAACCATGAATAAATAAATCCAAGAAAAGAAAAGTTTCAGAAGAAAACAGAATGTTTAATTCAACTACGTATGCTAGTTTTGTGGCCGCTCAAGAAATAGTCAGGCACGGGAAGGTTTTTGTGGCTCCCGGTGTTTTGTTTTCTGTGGGAAACAGGTCCAAATGGCTCTTTGAGTGTTTAAGGTTGCAGACCCCTGCCCTAGACTTCTCTCTTATCCATAAAGATGAAAAAAATCAAATCTTTTCCCTTGGCAATTTCAAGCTTATGAAATTGTAATTACTGGTACTCATCTCATTCTTACTCCACCATTAAAGGTAGTATTTCTTTGATAGGCATTTTTTTGCTGTCCTGCTTTTTAAGTGTAAGTCAATGTTGGGCACCAAAACTTTCATTAACCTAATAGGGGAATTCATCACTGTTTAGGATAGCCCAATGTTTAATGAGGGAAATCATTATGCATTCTGCCCTTACACACATTGAATTTTGGCTCTTAATTGGGTCTTGAATTATGCATATGCTTTTTCAAACATCATTCTCATGCCTGAGGAACTTTCTTGAAGACACTGTTTTGAGGCAGACTCATACATGAGTTCTAGCCTAACATGACCACCTCCCCAAAGTATCATATTCACCCATGTCAATTAAACCACATCTATCAAAGCCACTCAGCTTCAAATTTAGCCCACCAACATTAAATCATAGGATCTATTCCCTTCAAATTCTAACAGAATTTGTGCTTTTTTTTCTTCAAACCGGATAGTTAATGCCTTTCATGACTCATTGGTCTATTTGATGTATCTACACCTAGTGCTCAGGTTGGAGATCAAGTGCCCAATCCTCTTTTAGAAGGTTTTATTCATCTAGCAAATGCATTGTTGTCATTGCAGTCTCTTGAATTTTAGGTTCACTTCTCAAAAAAGAAGATGACTGGAATACCAGTTAGTCCAAGATTCATGTATATATTTATATCCCGCTTTTATTATTTTTACAAATAACTTAGGACGAAAATCATATCCGATACACCTTCCTCCTATTTTCCCCACAACAACAATCCTACGAGGTGGGTTGGCCTGAGGGAGAGTGACTGGCCCAATGTCAGCCAGCTGCTTTTTATGACTAAGGCAGAACTTGAACTCAGTACAAAATGCTGTCACTTCATTCCAATGATTTCAGTCTTGCTGAAGAAAGTAAGAGACTCCTGAGCCAAACCAACTTCTATGCTATCACCTTTTCAATGGGCTAAACATCTTTATAGAGTAGAGGAAGAGGCATGATGTTTCATGTTCCAGCATCTACTGTAGCACCTATTTCTGTAACAATGAAAGTTCAACATGCTGCACCCATGAAAATGGAAGGCAAGGAAATTGGGCAGCTATACCCTAAGCATGCGTGGCAAAGTGCCAGGTGAAGTATTCCATTTTTTTGTCTCATTTCTTAGAGGACAATAAGAGAATTGTCAAGGCTTTTCAGCCAAGCAGATGAGTTGCTAAACAAGAATTAAATCTATTGCACTGTGCAGCTGATTCAATAGCACGATCAGCTAAAACTGGTCTGAATTCGTACCTTTTAAAAGTAGCCTGGGTTTAACTATGTCATAGGAGCTTTCAACCCTGGATAGCTTAAGGAAAAAGTACTGCATTGACTTAGGCAGCCACTCCACATTTTTCTGGCACCAAATTCTAATGCCCAGGCCAATAACTTATGTTTGTGTATGTAGCCACAAGCAAATACATTTTCACAGAAATCTTAAGTATAATCTGCAATTAGACTAAGGATTTTTGTGGGTTTTTCCCCCCTCTGTTTATGGTATTCACGTGCTTGGAATATGGGCTGAATTCCTGGTCAAAGTAAATAGCCATTTCCCTTCCATGCTTGTGTTTTTATTAAAACCTTATTTCTGAAAGATCTAGTTTTCATTTGTTAATTGTCAAGAGAATTCCAAGTCAGAATGACATGTGGCAGATAGTAGTATTTTCTAAGTTCACCAGAAATCTAACAAGCAATTAACTAGGCAGAAATGACTGAAAGTGGGAGAAATTAATGTCCTGGTTAAACGGCAGGAAAGCAAACTTAAATGTCTATAACTGTACCGTAGCTGATTTTATTAGTAATGGTTTCCAGTCTGTGGTGTGTTCAGGATGAAACTAGATGCTATGAAAAGGCACATAGCTTCTATCAAACCAGCAACTATATGGAGAACATACTTTATACTGTACTGGTAGCATGTGGTAGCTTGGGATCTTGAATGATGGCACCTGCTTTTACATGAGACCAATTGCATTTGAGAATGTCTTTGATAGTATGTACTCTCTTAATAGACTAACGCTTAATAGCCTAACCTTTTCAGCACCGAGTGCCGAAACAGGAGTGTGCATGCTGGAAACCGGAAAAGCAAATGATCCTGTTTCCAGTGCACACATATGCACTGGCCACCTAGTCTTCCGGTTTCTGGTGCACATGCATGCGCGAAGACCAGCTGGCTGGTGTACATGTGCCAGCTCTGCCTTGTCTTTAGGGGGTCCTTGCACCTCCTTGCCCGCCCCTCTGCTGGTCCCCATTGGTTCTGCGGACAGGAAGAGAAATTGGGTGGGAAATGCCACTTCCCTCTGCTGAAAAGCCAGAGCTTCTTTCTGGCCTTGAAAGTAAGGGGTGTTGGCGTTCCTGGGGCTCAGCTTGCAGGGCCAGCAGGCGGGAGAGCTTTGCCTCAACTCTGGCTGGGATGAGGTGCCCCCCCAGCCAGCCACCGATAACAAGCCAATTCATCCCCCCACCTTATCCCTTGATGGTGCCTTCCCGCTTCCCGGCTGGCCCAGGTGTCTCTTACCCCTTGGCAGTGTCTCCATGTTGCACTCTCCTCCGGCCTTCCTGGGGCAGCTCACCTCCCCAACAGCAGCTCCTCTTCCTTTTCCTCTGGCTACTCCAGCATTCTGGCCAGAAGTGGCAGTGTAAGAACCACTGCCGCCCCCTCGCTCCTTGGTGGCTGGAGCAGCGGGTGACGTGGCCAGCCACCCAGCCAGCAAACGCTGTCCCTCTTCCCCATACGTCTGAGCTGACCAGGTGGTCTGGACTGCAGACATGTGTCAGTGCAGGGGGCTGAAGGGCTAGGGCTGCACAAGAAGCCCACTTGGGTGGGGAGTGAGGGAAGCCCCGGTCCACCCATCCTGGCTGGCAGCTCCGCTCCACTTGCTCTTCCAGGTTCTGGCGACTGGCCACCTGATCTTCACACATGTGGGAGTGCCAGAAACTGAAAGAGCAGTCACCTGGTATACAGGTGTGCACCGGGAAGATGATTTTTCAGTTTCTGGCGTGTGCATGCACACTGGCCAGCTAGTCTTTGTGTGTGCATGCATTCCAGAAACCGGAAGACCAGGTGGCCAGCGCGTATGTGCATGCCGGATACCAGAAAATCATCTTCCCAGCACACGCATGCGTGCTGGGCAGCTGCTCCTGCATGCATGAGGATCAGCTGGCCAGCACGCTGGCACCCAGAAGAGCAATGGGCAATGGCTCGCATGCCCGGAGAGATGGCTCTCCATGCCACTTCCGGCATGCATGCCACAGGTTCACCATCACGAGCCTATCCCATCTTGATACCTTCCAGATCTATGAGACTACAGCTTCCTGAATTATCAGTGATTTCAAATGCCTCAGAGAGGACAAATGCCTTCAATTGCTGATTTATACTATAGAGGAAAGATCCAAAGATGGTTTTTCAAAAGGCAATTGGACTTGGTTTTTCCTTGAAGTTGCTTCCCTTCTCATCCAAGAAGCTTCTTCAGTTCTGTCTGAATGGTGGAGGATGAAAGGATTTCTATTCCTTGCAGTCATCTGGTTCAGGAGTGGTATTCACTTACCTTTGCTACCAGTTCGCAAATGTGACCGCATTTCGCATGCACAGATCATCAAAAACGGGACGTGATGAGGTCCAGGTGGGCGGGCATAGCCTCCCGCAGCTTGCTACCGGTTCTCCTGAGCCAGATAGAACTGGCTGAATACCACCACTGATCTGGTTGTTAGCATTCCTAATGTTAAGAGTGCTAATCAGTGGTGGGTTGCTTCCGGTTCGGGTTGGTTCGCGCGATCCGGTAGCGGTGATGCTGTGACATCACCGAACCGGTTCTCCGCAACCGGGAGCTGGACCCACCCGCACGCCCGTACTTACCGTTCTCTGCGCTCTGCGTGCTCTGCATGTGTGGAACGCTTTTTTTGAGGACTTCTTTCCCAAAAAAGGTTACTGCGTATGCGCGGAGCACATGTTTGGCTGTTCACACGCTGAATGCACACTCTGCGCACGCCGATCACACGCAAAGCGCATGCATCGTCAGAACCGGTAGTAAAGGTAAGTAGAACCCACCCCTGTGCTAATGACCAGATGACTGCAAGGAATATAAATCCTTCCGTCCTCCACCATTCAGTCAGAACCAAAGAAGCATCTTGGAAGCTTTTCTTTTGAAAAAACACCTTTGGGAGAACCATGACCTGGATGAGTAAGAATCTCCATAGACATACAGAAGAAAGGAGAAATCTGACACCAGTTACTCTTAAGAGTATGTATTACAACAAAATATCCCACCCTGATGGTTCATCCCTGTCTTGACTTTATTCCAGGCCACTGCCAAATGATGCCATCCTGATTATACTGCATGTGTGCAGCTTTATAAGCAAAGCGGTTGGTTTTGCTATCCTTCCTCTTCTGCCCATCACTAGTTGGTAGAAAATAATCCATGGATCGCAGAACGGCAGCAGGAATGGATTGAGAAATGCAGCAGGAATGGGTGGGTTCTACTTACCTTTACTACCGGTTCTCTTCATGCACGTGCTTCGCTCGCATGCACGCCGAACACATGCTCTGCGCATGTGCACTAACTACTCTCCTGGCATAGAGCTTGAAACAAGCACTCTGCTTATGCACAGAGCAGTTTAGCCCAGCTGATGGGCGCTTTTTAGTGGATTGCCATGCCTCAGCTGGGCTAAACTAAAGGAGAAAT
>JANHFM010010801.1:101075-113106 GCA_032468115.1 Grayia smithii | reverse complement strand
CAACCCCCGGGGGGGGGGGGGATCACATGATGTTTCATTGTTATATATGATAACAACCGCATGACTTTTATATCCTTATATGGGAAGCTGACAGCATAGTAATAACTAGAAAAGGTGACTTTGCAAACCAGTTGAACTCTTTATGTCTTCTTTGAAATATGGCCATCACTTTTAGGCTACAAAAGTCTTGACAACTCTCTGGATGGAAGCAGGGAGCTATAGAAAACATGAACATTTTGTTTTCATCTAAAGGTGGTCCAGAGTTTTCCAGCTCAGAGCTGACAGTGCTACTTCGAAGTATGCTACGGTAATTGACACTTTTTAGAGTTGGTAGATAATGCATAGATAAGATGGACATGATAACCTCCAACTAATGAAATGCCATATTTCTTTCCTTTCCACTTCTAGATAAATAGAAGGAATTCATGCAGAAAGAATCCCATGTTCTAGAGGACTTCTGGGATATACTCAACTTCCAACGTCATCTAGATCAGAAGTCTCCAACCTTGATAACTTTAAGGCTTGCAGACTTCAACTCCCAGAATTCCTCAGCCATCATAGGGAATTCTGGGAGTTGAAGTCCATAATTTTATAGTTGCCAAGTTTGGAGACCCTTGAACTATATAACTGGCACATTCAGTAGCCTGAAATGCAGATGAAGATAAACTCACCCAATGCTTAAAGTGTTTTTAAGATGCTTTACATAAAGACATGGCTTTAATGCCATGTGTTTCCTGAAGCAAAATAATTTCAAATATTTCTAGACCAGGTTCTGTGTTTCTACAGTAGCTTCAGCGTAGACTCTGCCTATCAGAAACTCATTGTAAAGATCCCTCTTTAATGATTCCTATAGGACTTTTAATTGATACCTTCTCCCACTGAAATGTCTTGGCACTGTGTTTTAACACTCTCCAATCAACAGGAACCTCTGGGGAAAAGTCACAGTAAATTAAGTACAATTAACAGAGCAAACATCAACTCCACTCTCCAGCCATTGTAGTAATTATTCAGTCAGCCCTTATTATATGGACCATTTCTAAAATCAGTGATCTTTGAAAATGATCATGAGAACCCTAAAACAGCCAGAAACAAAATATATACCCAGGTCCAAATGTCTTCATCAACCTGGTGCCTTTCATGACCTCCTTGTAATGGTTGAGGATTCTGGGACATTTAATGCCATCTTGAATGTTGTTTCTTTCTCTGTTTTTATTTACTTATGGATCATTTATTATTTATTTTCACATTTCTAAATCTATCTCACTCAAATATTTTATTTCATACCCAAATTGAAGAAGATTGCAAATGGTGCATCATTTCGTGTTTTATAGTAATCTTAGGATAGCCCTACTGTGTCTCAGGAATCTGAGACTCTGTTGCATCCTGAAAGTCCTGGATGTAGTTCTCAAAAATTTCCCAAAATAGTAAGTTTTTAATAACAAGGTAAAGATAATTATAGGATAGGATAGGTGGATGAAGAGGATCCATATTAAATATACTTCATTTTAATTAAATATAAATGAGATTAACTATTCTCTCTCCCACCCCCTGTCTGTCTGTCTGTCTGTCTGTCTGTCTGTCTGTCTGTCTGTCTCTCTCTCTCTCTCTCTCTCTCTCTCCCTCTTCACTTTTGCAGAATAAAATCTGAACCTTTGTCTGTCTATTAATTTCCTTGTATGCTGGACTATAACTCCTGAGATGTAAACACAGCACCAAGTTGAAGAAGGATGCTTTGTGGCATTATCAAAGTAGCAACTAAACAATCCTAGGAGGTTGGACAAGCCTTTGTGGATGCTCATGTAGCAGAGTTCACAACAATAAGTTTACGGAGCAAGATCTTTGTGAATAAAGGTATGTGAATGGCATAATTACAGAGAGCTTCTAGAATAGCACTGAATGAAACTTGGAGTCCGTGATTCATTTCTAAGTCTATATTTAGAAGACTATGAAGCATTTTTGTTCTGCTGATACATATGCTATAATAATGGAATTGCACAGTCTGCTACAAAAAAGTTTATTCAATTTCTCTGTATTCTCTGAGTTAGTTCTACGGTATGTGTCTTTTTGGACTATGGAAACAGCACGTTGACTCTGTCAGAACAGAGATAGGCAATTTGGTCTTTATAGATATCCTGGACTACAAATTACATATCAGGCATGCTGATTTGGGATTATGGGAGTCATATTCAAAAATGTAAGGCACTACCAGGTTCCTATGCAAGCATCAGAGGAAGAAACATCTGAATAAACATTGTATACAAGTAATATGTAAAAAGTACCTTAAGGAAAAGACATTGCTTGATTGACAATTATTTGCTTATAAACCAAGTAATCAGAAAAAACACACCTTTTGAATTTCAGCTAGCATACTGATATGTCAAAAACAGATCATGCCAGACAAATCTTATTGCATTTTTTGACAAAGTGACAAAAGTAATGCACCAGAGAAATGCTGTAAATATAATTTACTCAGATTTCAGTAAGGCATTTGATAAAGTAGACTACAGCCTACAACTTGATAAGATAGAAAAATATGGCTTAGGCAACATCACCACCAAATGGATATGTAACTGGCTGACCAACCGCACTCAATGTATAGTCCTTGGTGGAATTGTATCTATATGGAAGGAAATATACAGTGGGGTATGCCAAGTCTCTGTCTTGGGCACAGTACTCTTCAACAGCTTCATCAGTGATTTAGATGAAGGGATCGATAGGGAACTCATCAAATTAACAGATGACATCAAGCTGCAGGACTAGCCAACTCTCAGGAGCTGTGGTGGCACAGTGATTAGAATGCAATATTGCAGGTTAATTCACAGCTCACTGCCAAGAGTTCAATTCTGACCAGCTCAAGGTTGACTCAGTCTTCCATCCTTCCAAGGTAGGTAAAATGAGAACTCAGATTGTTGGGGGCTTTATGCTGACTCTGACTCTGTAAACCACTTGGAAGCACTATGAAGTGATATATGAGTGCTATTGCTATAGCAGGAGAAAAACAACAATATGAGCAATACAATATATTAGACATCAACTTGAATCCAGCACAGACTCTACAAGCAAGAGTATCTAAAAAATATTTCCAGTTCTTTTCTATCACACTGGATTTATTGCGTTTCTAAAGGACGATGTGTTAATTAACTAACCTCAGTGAGCATTTCCTTTTTCACATAAAAAGCTATTTTTTTACTTAATCATGTGCAATGTCAAGCAGCTAAAAAAGAATATGTCGGAAGGTTTGCCCTTGATTAAAACATAAAAATGTGGTCATAAATATTTTTTTATTGGCGGTAATACCTTTGCTTTATTAGGAAGATAACAGACTGCTGGTTAACTGATCATGAAATATTAATTAAAAAGAAAAATATATGAGAGAGAGTTATTTCTGTTGTGTCTGGATTTTTTCTTCTCTTTCCCATTAGAAAAAGGAACGTTTATAATTGGCTTCTTGTGAGCTGGACAGTCTGGTATTCCAATGCATTTTCTGACTCAACCCTACTCTAAGTCCATGGGGTCATTCATAATGCAGTCTGTATCTGCTAGTGAACGGATTACCCATTTTGTTCCGTAGAATTAGTTCAAAGAAATTGGGCACGAGAATGTCATACACGTATACATACACATACACAACAATTAAAACTTCCATGAGAAAAATCCAGAGTGTTGGGTTAAGCCAGGGGTCAGCAACCTGCGGCTCTGGAGCCACATGTGGCTCTTTCATCCCTCTGCTGCGGCTCCCTGTCACTCAAAATATGTGTCACAACCGCCAATGTGTGACACCCACCGGCACACGTTTTATTGAGCTTTTCAACCCCTGGTAGTCCAACCAAGGATAAATCCAAGAAAAGTAAAGTTTCAGAAGAAAACAGAATGTTTAATTTAACTATATATGCTAGTTTTGTGGCCGCTCAAGAAATAGTCAAGCACAGGAAGGGTTTTGTGGCTCCCGGTGTTTTCTTTTCTGGGTCCAAATGGCTCTTTGAGTGTTTAAGGTTGCAGACCCCTGACTTAGTGGCATGCAATGGAAAACAACGTCAATAACATCTTGCTCTATGTCCCAGCAAGTAACCTCACAAACATAGCTAAATAAAATGAAAACACCCAGAAAATAAAATATAAAAGCATTTTTCCCCCACAGGGAAGGAAGGTTGGTAGAAACCAGTGGGCAGATTTTAACACAGTGTTAGTATTTATACCTATCTATTTCAACTGATTTCAAATAATCTGATTACATTTTTTTCTCAAAAGATTAGAGGAGATACTTAATGATTTTCTTAATCAGTTTGTGATTATTTTTTTTAAAAAGTCAACAGTGAAAGAAATATGTGTCTGAATTTCTCCTAATATATCCTCCTCCAGCTATTCCAGGTGCCATATTGCTGTAAGAGTAATTTGAACTGTTTCAAGGTTGTCAGCTGATGGAACCCTCTATGTGAAGCGAAGCAGGATTGGGCCTGATTAGAACTTTAATGGACAGCTTCAGGAACAGCAGACCATACTAGGAGGTCAAAAAGATGTCCAGAAGAAGACAATAGGAACCACTTCTATGATGTTGCCAATGAAACTGTTATTTTCCATAAAATTTGACTTGAAGGAGACTTAGGTAAGTTGTGAAAAAAGATGGCATTACAGAGTTATTTGCTTTGTCTTCTTCTCTTTTGTTGCATTTGTAATTTAAGTATAATAATTCAAATATCATGTGGACAAGTCTTTCCAGTAGGACTGTTTTTTACATTCAGTGAGAAATTGGTAAGGCATTACTGTATAACTGTCATGATAGGGAACAGAGGAAACCTAGGTTCAGTACTTCAGTGCAATAGGATATAAACTTTGCATAGTTCAAGCAGCGATAGTCCTCAGGGCATGTAGATGTGTAGATTTGGTCTGTAGGTGCTAAAATTATTCTTGAGTAAATTTGCTATTCAAGTCCAAGGATGTTATCCATGTTACTGTTCCACTAAACTAAAACTATTTTTGTTACTCTGAAAATTTAATGTAGGCTCTTTTCCAAATGCCCACAACATAATACACCAGGAGATGAAGCTTGAAGTTGTCACCTTATATGTGCTATCAAGACAGCACACAGATACCACTCACAGATGTCACAGTTGGAGGTGCTCTTGGGCTGCTATATCTCAAAAAATCTTTGTAATTTAGTACCTATGCAGAACCAACTTGCTTTAGAGAGAAGAACCTGAAAGGGTTATGCAGAAAGTTCCATCACATGTTGTTTCATGCACAAAACATAAAAGTTTTGTTCAGGCACAGACTCAAATATGAGTGCTAGGCAAAGGTATTTTGAAATAGGAGGATCAGGAAAGATATATGATAGTGCAGAAGGCTAATCAGACATGAGCTAAAAGTGTAAGATATTGTTTTGTTATTAGAAATAAAATAATTTCTGTTTTGTGCTCTGTTATGATAAAAGACAATTGTATCTTCTACACACACAGATTCAGAGTGAAAGACTCCCAAATGTCTATCATAATCCTTTTTATATCATGGCTCAAGACATGATATAGAGAAAAATCTGGATTATTGTGTGTGATTCATCACAACCATGATTCCCCAACCAGATATGGACTGGGTTTAGATGCCTTGCAAAGCTTATTTACTTTAAACAGGTTTTGAAATTATATATGTGTGTGAAGTTTGGACAATATTGACTTTAGTTCATAACTACTAGACTTAACAGCTGTACTACTGATGCTTTTAAAATGTATTGTGCTTGATTTTTAAGTTTTTTAATCTAGGCTACCTTCCAGTTCTGTGGAAGTTGAAATAATTACCGGTAGGATTAGGATGATAAATGAAGACTAAACACTGACACTGTTCCTAACTCCATGCAAATTATCACAATTTCCCTCCTAGTCCCACTTTCTCTTCCTTAAAATATGTAGCTTTCATTTCTCCCATGCTGTAAAGCACAACTCTATCACAGTACTGCTAGTACAGATCAGATGTTTAGGCAGCAGAATTGTCTTGTATCTGATGTGCGCACAGTCAGAAATCAGTATGCTAAATTAATAGTCACAGGTATGCTTTTTAAACAGACAGAAAGCTGCTTCAAGAGCTACTATCCTTGCTAATCATCATATTACAATAGGAATAAAAATTGAGCTGTGGCAAAATTCCTACTCAGTACTTTCTGATTCAATGCTCTAATAATAATAATATATGCTTGATGATCAACAGCAGTATGAGACTGTGAGCTCAGATGGTATCCCTCAACATCCAGCCACACAACTCATAAGCCAAATGCAAAATCTTGATTTATGTGGTCTACTCATGAGAAGCAGCTATGCAGAGTGCACATGAGCTATCTTACAATCTCTCCTTTTGACAGATTTTACTGGCCAGGTTTTGACATCCAGCTGCTGATCTCCACCATAAACATTATTCCACTTTGGCACGGATGTCTAGTTTGCCATGGCACCCACTGGAGGTTTTCACAATAGCTTCATCCTATTCTGATAAATCTCATGTAGCAGATTTGATCCACCTTGTTAACAGTGGATCATCTTCTCCTTGCATAACTGATGATAGTGTCGTATATATGGCTTTCCATTGCAGGTTATTGTCAGAAAAAAATGTTTGGTGGATTTTTATGTCAATTTGTATGTTCTGGTCTATTGCCTTTCTGAGAATGAATACTTAAATATTAATTGCTATGTTCATGTGGGCATCCCCAGTCTAATCAAGAATTCAGAATGTTTGGATATATTCAGATACTTGAATTTAATTTATGTATTATGATCTCAGCACCAGCATGAATACAGTTTCTGTAATATTATTCAGAAATGTTGAACTGGGCTTGTCAATTACACTGCAAAACTGAACCTTCAACTTATACAATTTGAATTAATTAATTAACATAATTTTGCATCATACTACCATCCTCTTTAAAAGGTGCTATTGCTACAAATTACCTGTTGTCATTCTCAAAACTCCATTTCAGCTGGATCTGCCAACCAAGCTTATTCCTACTTATTCCACCCAAAATTTCAAGATGCCACCTTGAAATTGCTAGGAAATTATGTAAATACTTATTTTAACTTATTATTATGTGGTAAAAATATCTGATATACCGGTAAATGATACCATAATGTTACTACTAGGGAATTTGATTTATATGATGATGGTTGCTAGCTGAGCAATTTTATAAAGGGACATGCTAAATTCATGAAAAAAAATGCATCACTGATCAAATAAAATCTCCATGATAATTTTTCTGAACTTCGTCTTTGTTACCATTGATCAAAGGATCTTTTGAATCAACCATTTCATCATAAAACATTTTAAAATGCTTTTTTTTTCCCTGGCAGGGCAAAATAGTCTTCTTTTGTTCCATTTTGCTCCCTTCGGCTTGCATAGTGCCACAAGCTTCTCTCTTAATTCCTTAAGCAAATGTTGGAAGTAGAATCTCCTAATAGTCTGTATTAAAGTGTCATCAGAATGAAAATCATACATAGCTTTTTCTTTGATCTACTAATTAGAAAAGCACTTTGGAACTTCTGAACAATATCTGGATATTGTTTTGAAGTGAGCCTAAAGTTCAATCCAAGTAAGACAGAGATAATTATGATAGCCATTGCCTTTCATATATGAGTCAGAATCTCGAGAACATTTCACTTCTAAAAAAACCAAGTTCGAAGCTTCGGGATAGTTCTGGACTTAGAAATATCTGTGAAAGCACAAATGATGACAGTGGTGAGTAGTGCATTTTAGCAGATTAAACTGATATGATATGGTCACACTCAGGTTAGATTGTAATGCGTATAACACTAGATTCTCTTTGAAGGATTTGGAAGTGTCACCTGGTGCAAAATGTTCTACAGATGTAGATAAAGATTAAATGATATACAGACCATAGGTGTTCCCAATAAGCTTATGTATGTCTCCAAGAAATACTCTCAGAGTTCTCTTTTTAATATCAGTTCCTGAGAACTTGAAAAATAACCAATGATCAGAGGAAAATTAAGCCAAGAGATGGTTTCACTCAATATAAAAAGAGGCTTGCCCAAGTATAAGTAAAATGACTTTAGTAATCTTATGAAGCTGCATTGTCAGTCAAAAGCAATTCTCCTTCAATAGCTCCTTCAGTAGCTTTACAATACACAATTTGGGGATTGAGCAAAGTATTAAAAGGGCCCTAACAGCAACTTTCAGTGATAAGCAATTGATTTAAATTTTACACTAATATGAAAATGGCACTTGGGCCAGGCTCTATGTTTCTCCACATTAACACAGCATGTTGTTATCCACTAAAAGCCTCCACTTGAGTATATTGGTCTTACATTTAGGCACTCCAACCCTCAATCTATTCAGGGTCCTCCAAGTAGTATAAGGGAAGTCGGATCCTTTAGTTGCAACCTCCTTTAATGTTATTTCTTGCTCAATGGTCTCCTTCTTCTATCTTTTAATAAAGCTTTTCCTAGATCTGAGTCAGCGGGCTTGGGGCATATGTCCATTCAGAGGATTATCAGGGATAATTGATATTGATAACTGATAACTCTTGCTAAGTTTTCTTGGCATCTGCTGCTACCTCTCTCCTGATCTTAAGTGGGGCAATTCCAGCATGGGAGTATATTTTTTCAGTTGGTGTAGATTTGAGACATCCTGTCACTAAGTGTACTGCTTCATTGATGGCAATGTCAACTTGTTTTGTGTGTGAAGATATGCCCTGCACTGCAGTAGAGCATACTCTACTCCAGAGATGCTCAAGGCCAAAGCTGATGTGCACAAAATAGATGGTTGAGCTCCCCATGTATAGTTTATGAGTTTCCTGATTATACTGTTCCTCGAGCTGACTTAGTGTTCAGGCAATGTTGTTTTTAAAAAGAGCCTCCTGTTGAGTGTTTTCATCTACTCAGTATTGCACAGTGCTGTAGTCGGTTCCCTTGCCACATAATAACCAATTCTTCCCTTGCATCTTGATTTTGGAGGTTCAAAGCACACACTTGGGTTTTGTTTGGGTTGGGCTTTAAATGGTTGATGGTGTATTGTTCTAATTCTGAGGTTTTCCAGCTACCTCATCAAAAGTTTATCCTTGTCGGCCACTGCTATTGTCCATATGGATTAATAGATTTGTGTTGTCAGGGACTAGTTGATTGTATATATCTTGTACAATGTCAGAGATAATACTCTTCCTTTTGGCAGCTTGTTCTCCCTCTACTACTCTTACCATTCAGTAGCACATAGAATCTTTAGTTCTGGAGGAAGCTGCCAATGTGTCTGGTTAGCTTATGATCTCTGCTGATATTATTTAATTTATGTAGCAATGCCCTATGTTTTACAGTGTCATATGCTGCAGTTAAGTTGATGAAAGCCACTCCAGTAATTGGTTTTCTTTCTAAACCATCCTCAATATATTGTGTAAGGTTTAGGATTTGACTACAACATGACCTCCCTGGTCTAAAACCTTGCTCCCTTATAATCTTTTCATCAATAAATTTTTGAAATATGATTGAGGATCATACATTCCAATGCCTTGTAGAGATGCATAGGAATGATACTGTTCAGTAATTTTTTGAATCATCTGGGACTTTGCTGGGTTTCAGTAAGGCAGAAACTCTAGCCTGCCACCATCCCAATTTTGGGATCTTAAATTCAGCTGTACAATTGTTCATCAATTGCCTTTATTATTTTTATAAACAACTTAAGGTGGTGAACGTACATAATACTCCTTTCTCCTTCTATCTTCCCACAACAACAACCCTTGTTGTGAGTTAGAGTTAGAGAATGTGACTGACCCAAGATCACCCAGCTAGTTTTCATGCCTAAGGCAGGATTAGAACTCATTGTTTCCCATGAGTACCTGGTGCCTTAATCACCACAAGTAGTAGTAAGTATTTAATGTACAAAGCAACCACTTTTTTAATTATCTGAGTGTTTGAAACAGGCAGGCATTCTTCTAAGGTGGAAACAGATACTGCTGAACATTTCAAATCAATGTTTGCTACACATCATGGAAGATTCCAATGTTTCTGGGGAAGATTTGAGGGAAGGACAAGCAACTGCAAGGACCTACCAATTTCAGGGAACAGGATGAATGACACTGGAATGCCACAGATATCAGAGTTGGCATGAATTATGCATCCCTTGTTTAAAGAGAGGTCAACATCATCAATAATAGACCAAGGACTTCTAGCCATCCATTTGTATCTTCCCGTGCCAGCAGCAATTCATGAAATCTGCATGGGTTTCCTCAATATTTTTCAGAACTGAGCAAAGAAGCTGTAGAACAGAAAACGCTACCAGGACAATATGCAGAAAATTTCAGTGCATATTTATTAGACTCTGGATGAATTTAGGATTAATTTGCAGACATGATTAGAAGACCTAATTAATGACAATAAGGTAGAACAACCAGACTTAAAATTGACAGTGAAGAAACTGTAGTAATGGATAGTGAATGGCTTTTAGGATCAACAATCAACAGTAAAGGGACAAGCAGTCAAGAGATACCTTGGAAAAGATACTCAGATGTTGTGATGTTTCCATATTTACAAAGATCAGAATCATGCAAGCTATGGTATTTCCTGTGATACTGTATGGAAGCAAAGTTTAACTTTAAAGAAGCAGGGTAGGTAGAGTATTGATGTCTTTGAACTTTATATTGAAGAAGACTCCTGAAAATACTGTAGATAGGCATAAAAACAAAACAGTGGGTCATTGGGTAAATCAACCCAGAGTTCTTATCTGAGGCACAAATGACCAAACCCAAATTATCTTACTTTGGACACATTATGCAAAGATAGAGCTCTTGCAAAAGACTCTAATGATGGGAAAGGTGGCAGGAAAGAGAAGAAAAGGACAACCAATAACAAGATGGATGGACTCAGTTACAGTGATGAGTGCACAACTGCAAGACCCAAAAGACTAAGTTAGGGATAGATTGTCATGGAGAAAATCAATGTGGTTGTTAGAAGTAAAAAATGACTTAATTGCACAAAATCAAATCAGGTATATTAGTATACTAACTTTTATATTAGTATGTAAAAAGAGTAAAAATAAAGGAAGGATTGTATATTAGTCCCAGCTCAGTCAAGATATAACAGCTGTAACAGGGAAGGGGGTGTTGGGATAACAATGTCCATAAAAAAAAAAAAATGTCTCAGGACCATAGAATTGACATTTGTAATCTTACATTGTTCTAATATTTAAAGCCATTTCCTGTTTGACTATAAAAAAAAATATTTCAGATTTTTATTATGTGGATATTAATAAACCAGACAACTCACCACCATCAACTCACTGCGGCCACAACGAGTTGTCCCACAGTAACTTGGCCATGGCAAGTTGGCCTTGGTGAGTAGTCCCACAGCAAGTTGGTCATGATGAATTGTCATAGCCATACATAGACAATCCTCAACGTACGACCACAATTGAACCCAAAATTTCTATTGCTAAGTGAAACATTTGTGAAGTGAAATTTGCCCCATTTCTTGCCACATTTTTTAAGTGAATCACATCAGTTGTTAATATGGTAACAGTTGTTAAATGAATCTGGCTTCCTCATTGACTTTGCTTGTCCGAAGTTCCCAAAAGGTGATCACATGATCCTAGGACACTACGATTGTCATAAATATGAGTCACTTGCCAAGCATCTGAATTTTGATCACATGACCATGGGAATGCCACAATGGTCATAAGTATGAAAAATGGTCATAAGTCACTTTTTTCAATGCCATTGTAACTTTGAACAATCGCTAAAGTAACTGTTGTAAGTTGAGGACTACCTGTACAAAACTTAGGACAACTATTACTTACCTACTGGAAAAAAATATACATCATGGTCATTGCTGACAAATAATACTATGGCAAAGGTATTTAAATATGTTAGTAAAACTAAACCGTGAATGAAACCAATAAATAACCAGACACGTTTTTTAAACTAAACATCTAGCAGATTTCTCATTTTTTTATGAGCATAACAAAATGTCATGAGGTTTTTACAAAAGGCATTCATTCTCTCATTCTCTCTTGCACTTTAAGTCCGAGTTACCCTTTAAGAAACATTAAACATTTT
>JANHFM010010792.1:0-14474 GCA_032468115.1 Grayia smithii | reverse complement strand
CAGCCCCATGTAGAGGGAGTTGCAGTAGTCTAGGCGTGAGACGACCAGAGCCTGAGTGACTGTGCGGAGGGCATCCCGGTCTAGGAAAGGGCTCAACTGTCGCACCAGGCGAACCTGGGCGAAGGCCCCCCTGGTCATGGCCGTCAAATGGTCTTCTAAAGACAGCCGTGAATCCAGGAGGACTCCCAAGTTGCGCACCCTATCAGATGATTCTCATGAACACAGAAGTTTTTTCAGTCCAATTATTAGTTGCTATAACATTCTCAAATTTAGCAGAATTTCAAATAGGTTCAGATTTTAACAGTCAAGCCCAAAAACTATTTCTGTTTAATCATCTGCATCAGTTCTAGATAGTGCATTATCAATATTTTGATCAGCTCTTTCTCTTGTTCATTCATTAATTTCTAAGCTTTAGAATCTTAGGTTTTGCTCTTTCTCTAAAGATTCTTGAACTTTGTTCACAATGTAGTTAATTCTTTGTCCTTAAAAGGGATCTCTGTGGATTGAATGGATTCTGGGGGAAAAAATCCAGTAAAGATTCCCTTCAGTCAAGCTTGACACTTGGTGACTACTTGGATATTGCTGGGTTGTTAATGTTAATGAAAATGTGGAAGTAGTTTGCTATTGTTATCTTCTTTGGGAATGGTTTTTTTTTCATTTTTCAGTGTAGTCTATAATTTCTGATGTGGTATATCCAAATATAATCAGGTTTAATGCTATTTATTTTTCAAGATCAGTCAAGATCAGCTAGTGTTATGAACCATAAATTTACATGAATAATAAGGATTTGATGGCATATATGTTTCTGAATTGGAACTTGGTCTATTATCTGTGTGGTTTTTGCTTGCATCAACCACCCCAATAATGATCATAGGTCAAATTAGTTTTTATTCAGGGTTTACAACTCTAGTAATAAAGAAATTATTAATAAACTAATAAATAACAAATAATATTATAATAAATAAAGTAATAAATGATAAGTAATAAAGTAATGTAATAAATAAATAAAGTAATAAAGCTCAATGGCTAAGATTCTGAGCTTGTCGATTGAAAGGTCAGCAGTTCAGCGGTTTGAATCCCTAGCGCCGCCTAACGGGGTGAGTTCCCGTTACTTGTCCAAGCTTCTGCCAACTTAGCAGTTCGAAAGCAAGTAGAAAATGCAAGTAAAAAATGCAAGTAGAAAAATAGGGACCACTTTGGTAGGAAGGTAACAGCATTCCGTGCTGGCCATATGACCACGGAGATGTCTTTGGACAGCACTGGCTCTTCGGCTTTGAAACAGAGATGAGCACCGCCCCATAGAGTCAGGAACAACTAGCACATATGTTTGAGGGGAACATTTACCTTTAATAAAAAAAATGATTCCCTTCCCTTACTATTTTGCAGAGCTCCATTATATGTCTTTAGCATAACCAGAGGTAGCTTAAGAGCGAATAGTAGATTTCTGTAAATTCTGAACTTGAAAAGAGAGAGGATGGGTTTGTTTGTTTTATTTATTCAATATCTATAAGCCACCAAACTCAAGTGCACTCTGGGTGGCTTACAATTTTAACATTTTAAAATAAAACAACTTAAGAAACATTAAAATGATAAAAATATCCACCAAAAAGTTTGCTGTTACAGAAATTAGTCCATATCCTATTTCCCAGTTTATTGTTATTGTTATTTATTGTTATTCTGACAAGTTGGGCAAGATAATTTTACAAGTATTTAACTCTGCTATAACTTTTATAGCTCTGCTATAACTTAAAAATATGGATACGATGGGATATGTAGATATGAAACACAGCCAAGAATGAATTTGTTTTATTTCAATGAATTTGTTAGAGGTTTTCAGACATGTTGTGGAACTCCCTCCGATCTATCTTAAAATGGATTCAAAAATAAATATTTTTCTTAAGAAAGATATGCTGTTCCTTAATTCTCATATACAGTAACATATCTGTACTTTTGAGAGTGGGATAGACATCCTTGCCATCACATGCATCAAGGAATACTTCAGGATTTGGTTTTTATACTTTTCATCTGAATGCCTTGTTCCCTGCTTCCCTTTAAATTTTGTGATGAAAAAGTTTGAAGAGATTTTATCTTTTAATTGCAATTTAAACAAGTCTACTGAAGCATGTGAGGAGATGACTGGAGCATAGGGGAAAGACATATTGACAAGAAGATGACTGAACTGAAATGAAAGTATATTCTTGTGTCTATTGCAGGGCAATGAAACAGGATTTCTTTATGGCCTCTGTTGCATCTTCAAGTAGTCATCTGAGTTTGTGTGTGTCTGTATGTGTGTGCGCAGGTGCGCGCGCACACGCTTTTAACATCTAGTTCCAAATGTTGTTGGAACCCAAGAAAAACTGCAAGGACTCCTTTACAAATAAAGGAGAATAAAGGAAATAATAAAATAATAATAATAGGTTTTATTTTGAGATATATTTAGATGGCATAGTTTATCCATGCCTGAGTAACATATTCTTTGGTTCTTCTGATTTGAGTTTGAAGAATCAGCTTGAGAAATCAAATCTGAGGATGTGGCAAGAATTATTTATTTTATTTGTCAAGTACGTATTAGATAATATATATATAAGTATAATCATGAATTGAATAGATAAAATGAAGACAATTAAAGGGAACATTAGAACAGGGACAGTAGGCATGCTGGTGCTCTTATGCACACCCCTTACAGACCTCTTAGGAATGGGGTGAGGTCAACAGTAGACAGTCTTAGGTTAAAATTTTGTGGGTTATGGGATGAAACCACAGTGTCAGGTAGTGCATTCCAGGCATTGAGCACTCTGTTGCTGAAGTCATATTTTCTGCAATCGAGTTTGGAGCGGTTCACTTTAAGTTTGTATCTATTGTTTGCTCTGGTATTGTTGTGGTTGAAGCTGAAATAGTAATTGACAAGTAGGACATTGTAGCAGATGATTTTATGAGCTATGCTTAGGTCATTCTGAAGGCAGCGTAGTTCTAAATTTTCTAAGCCTAGAATTTCAAGTCTGGTGGCATAAGATATTTTGATGTGAACAAAGGAGTTGAGGACTCTTCTTGTGAAATATTTCTGGACACGTTCAGTTGTATTAATGTCCGATATGCAGTGTGAGTTCCAGACAGGTGAGCTGTATTCAAGAATTGGTCTAGCAAATGTTTTGTATGCTCTGATTAGTAGTGTAATATTACTGGAGAAGAAGCTATGCGAGATTAGGTTTATAACCCTTAATGCCTTTTGGATAATGTTGTTACAGTGTGCTTTGGCACTTAGATCATTTGATATGAGTACTCCAAGGTCCTTGACAGAGTGGGGGTCATCTACAAGGTCGTGTCCACTCAGCTTGTATTTTGTATTCTGATTCTTTTTGCCAATGTGCAAGACAGAGCCTTTGTTGGTTGAGATTTGGAGTTGCCGATTTTTTGACCATTCTGAGCAGCATTGTTGGTGGTGTTAAATAGTTTTACATCATCAGTGAAGAGAACGCAGTTACTTATAATATGATCACAAAGGTCATTTATGTATAGTATGAAGAATATTGGTCCTAGAATCCTGCCTTTGGGGACACCGCTATTGACAGGTGCAAGATTTGATAGGGTGCTCCCTATTTTGACCACTTGTTATCTGTTTGATGGGAACGCAGTTATCCAATTATGGAAGGGTCTGGAGATGCCATAGGATTTTAGTTTTAGAAATAGTTTGTCATGTACCACTGAATCAAAGGCTTTATAGAAGTCTATATAAATTGCATCTATTGTTTTGTTGTCTATCTGATTGTTGTGTATCTGATTACATACTCTGATTCAGTCTAGATACAGAGTATTATTTTGTGGATTCTAATTCTGACAAAAATGGCAGGGTTATAATTGCAACTAATAGAACTGGGATTAAAGCAGTTGAGTGAATTGGTAATGTAATGTCTTGCTTAACAACTACTTTGCTCAACAATTAAAAATTCCAATCTACATTATGATCATAACTCAAGGACCACCTGTATAACTTTTTTCCTAAGCTCATTATTTCTTTCTTTTTCTCCAAAACTTTAGAAAGAAAAGGAAACTGAGATCAGACCTCAATTTCTTGATTGGTTTGGGCTACGTAGAATCATTATTCTATTTGAAAAAGATGGGGAAAATGTTGGTTCTGAAGCAAGCATAGTCTTTGATGGGAATTAGGATCATCATATGTTCAGAAGCAACTGGTAAATGCTTTTGTGTTGATGCAGGTTCACTATTCTCGGAAAATAAGTTCAAATGGGGAAAGTCAAAATTAAATTACTATTCCATTGGCAATTAAAACATAAGCTGTGGTGCTGAGAGCATTGTTGGGTTGTTTCCAGCTGAACAATGGAGTCAAGTACAATATAAAACAGATATAGATTTAAATTACAGATGTTTTATTCTTACTTAAAAGCAGTTTTCCAGAAAATGAAACATCAAATATTCAGTGTTCCTTTGCTGCTGATAAAAAGAGGTCTCTCTTGGGCAGACTTCTGCATTTTTTTTCCAAGGCTATCCTTTGTAAATCCACTGTTTACAAATTCTTTGTATCAAATAGCTTCATAAGACAAACAAACAATTGAACTGAAAGGGACATCAAGGGATTAAGTCACAATCCTGATTTAGACACAAATGCAGAAAAGGAAATGTAAACATATGAGTGAAAACAAGATGTAATTTATTTAAAATAAAGATGGCATTGATTGGGGAAGCTTTTTCAGGTTTTACTTTGACTCTAGCATATGCTTTAAATTATCTGGAAGAGTGTGGTATTTTTGCCTTTCCTCTGGAAAGTTCACACATCCATTGAAAATTCTGCTGGGACAGACAAAAAGAGTTATTGGAAAGTTTGGAAGCTTGGTTAGGACACATGGTCTAGGGACAATCCTCTGTGATCCTCCTCTGTTTTGTAAGTATTGTTAGAAATGTGGTTTGAAAAACTTTAGCATCAGGCCTATTCAGGTGGATGAATTTCCCCTGTGAATTTGATGTTATTAAACTACTCATGTGCTGGTGTGTTGTAACACTTTGAAATAAAATGTGTTCAAAGTTTTCTACAACATTGTCAGTAAGCTTTTTGGATACAGCAATATTGTGTTAAAGGAATCCATGAGGGTTACAAAGGCCTGGACATGACTAAATGTATTACTTTCATAAAAGGAATATTGCTTAGTTCTCTCACTTCAGTTGTATCTTTCAGCTACTCATTGTTTCATAGGGAATTAAACTTGAGTCATCTATCACCCAACTGTCCCAAGGAAAAAAAATTGAAAGAACTTCAGATGAGAGAGGAGGAGAATTACTTTTCAAAATAATCCTCCTAATGAGCAATTTGTTTTGTTGTTGTTGATACTTCATCAGCTTTTCTTCCTAAAGAGTACTCTATTGTTCATTAAAATAATCCCTGTTACATAGACAGACGTTAAAACCACCCATTCAGTCTAGTCAATAAGGAGTTTTGCTTTAATCAACTTGATCACTTTGGCATCACTTGAGTCTAAATGGACTTTGATTCTAAATTACTGAATTATTGCCAAGGTACTCATCAGGTTAGTAATAAAGTATTAAATTTAATAATATAAAATCATGAAATGGACTTGCTTAATTTCTGGTCTGTTTCTGTTTTTATGGTGTCATAGTTTCTCTTCTGCTATAAAGGTTTTCAAATGTGCAAATTGTAAATTACATAGAATTCTAGGAAGACAGTGGACCTTAGACATGCTGTCTTCAGCAGAGAGAAGGGCCATTACACCTCAGTGAATATGGCCCTGAAGGTTTAGCATGAGCCTTTTGAAGGTCATCTGAAGTCTATCAACATTCTGTAGCAATTTCTTCTTCAATAGAAGAAGAAACCAGTAGATATAATTGATCTGTAAGCTTGGTTATTTTAATTTATGTAGTTTTCCATTTTAAGTACATAATTCTGAGCCACTCTATGCACCTTTGGCATTTAGTCATGCCAGCCACATGACCACGGAGATGTCTTCGGACAGCGCTGGCTCTTAGGCTTTGAAATGGAGATGAGCACCACCCCCTAGAGTCAGGAACGACTAACACATATGTGCAAGGAGAACCTTTACCTTTTTACCTTATGAGATTTTTAAAATGTGTATTTTTTAACCATTTCCTTTCTTTTGGAGTAATGGAGTTCTAGGGGGATGTAATTTGCTAGATTGTGATGAAGCATTTCTTCAGTATAATGGGAAAAATATGTCATTATAACAAAGTTTGGTAGAAGAAAAAAATGTTAGTAAATGCTGGGGAAGATAGCAATTAATCTTGCTGGTCTTTCAAAAAGGTCTTTCCTATCCTTCTCAGAAGTTCTTCTGGTTCAATCTGATATCTAAATGCCAAATACTATAAATATGCTACTGCACTATTTGAGAATCCCCTTTCTTTTAAACTCTGATAAGTCAGTCATCATTGACTTAAATTAAGTGGCTAAATTTGGAAAGTGATCAATGTTTTTTTTTTTATTACAAAACAGTGTGTGCCTCTCCCAAAAGGCACTGATATGCCCCTACTTAAAAAGGCTGTTCATTCTTTCATGCATGTTAGAAAATATGTTATGAACTCTTAAATTTCCTTTTTAGGGAAGATTCTGGAGAAGATAGTTGAATTGCAGAGGGGAAAGGTTCCTGTAGGAAGTAGTAGATTATTTGAATCCTTTCCAGGCAGCAGCCAGAATTCAATACAGGAGGGAGGTGTTCTGGATACTCTTAGCAAATGTTGAATCCCGCAAGATAATATTGCTGTTTGTCCAGAAATGTGAGTTACCTCCTGTGCTAACTTTGGATAGGACTGCACTTCCCTGAAGAAGAATTCAAAAGCACACTCTTCTGGAGGCTATCCTGAAGATAGTCAAAAGCTTCAGCTGGTGCAAAATCCAATGGTCCATATGCTGATGGCTGAAAATGGCTTCATCTGAGTTATACCAATATTCCAACTGGTGTAATATTGCATTGCATCAGTGATCAATTTATTTCCTGATTCGGTTCAAGGTTGTTACCAATAAAGCTCTATGTGGTTTGAGTTCAAGTTTTGTTGTGACTATCTTCTCCAGAGAAAATTATCTATCCCATCAGTCTATGAAGACTTGTTCTGGATTCCTCCTTCTTAAACAGCAGTGAGCCAGAAGCAGAGTTTTCCCCCCTGTGGATTGTGCTGTGTTGTGAGGGGTCTATGATAATTCGCCACAGCTAATTTGCCAACTTGCCTCAGCCAAATGTCCATGGACAATTCACCACAGCCAACTCGCTGTGGGACAATTCGCTGCGGGATAAGAGTTGCACTAATATCAAAAAAATGGTGGAATAAAATCATTTTAAAAAGTATGCAAAAAGAGGGATGAAATGAAATGTGAATGACAAAAATTAAAATATTTTTTAAATTTATTTTAAATAATTAAATTGAATTATTAAATTGTCCTGTGGTGGGTCCTGTGGAAAGTTGTCCCACAATGAGTTGGCCGTAGTGAGTTGGCCACAGCAAGTTGGCTGTGGTGAGTTTTCCCATTCCTTCTTTGACTTAGAACAGTTCATTTAATGACCATTCAAAGTTACAATGGCACCAAAAAAGGTGACTTATGACCATTTTTCACATTTTATTTTTGCTGCAGTTTCTAATCTGTAACTAAGAATATGAATTTTTGCACCAGATTCTATTGTGCATTTATTTAAACAAGAAAGATATAACATCATGTTTATTTATATTTCATGGTCAATTAATCTGTGCCAGCAATTTTGAAAAACAATGTTCCTGTAAAAATAATTTCTTGGAATTGATTTAGGAGAAGTTGACCATTGAAGGATGTTATTTTCTTTTGAATACAAGCAGGATAAAATTACTTTAAAAAGAAAAAGAGAAGCTAATTATTTTCTTGTATAGTACCCAGAAAGTTATTTAAGACATGTACAATAATATAAAATGTTTCTATATTTTGTCTTTTAAGGGGGTTTGCAGCATCATGGTTGTGTGTGCTAAAGGTTTTTTCTCTCTCTCATGTATTTATTTATTTATTTATTTTGTTTGATTTATATGCCACCCTTCTCCCGAAAGACTCGGGGCAGCTCACAAGCTTTACAAACGAACAATAAATAAATAAATTAAAATTCAAAATTATTAAAATTAAAACAACTAAAACACAATTAAAACAGTTAAATTAAAACCCCCATCAGTCAGCCAATCTGCTGGAACAGCCACATCTTCAGGCCGCGGCGGAAGGAGCGAAGGTCGAATTTTCTTTTGTTTGCTGTATTGACTGCAAAATATCTTAGTCTGGTCGTTCTTATATCATGTTGTCCTTATCCCAGGTAACTAGGATAGCAGCTAGTTTGAAAATCGGTTTAAACTAAATTTAAATATTTTGAAGGCTTTTGATCCAGTGTAACTGATGAGATGCATAATTGATTATTCCTTGAACATTTCTTGACCTACTGGTCTGGGAGTGTTTTTTTCATATAATTCTTACTGTTTATCTGAGTATGGTGGTGCTATTGGAATCGGCGGTAAAATATGTTAAAATTAAAAGGTAATAATCATTCCCTTTTATTGAACTACATCAGCACCACTTCCTTTGGCTCCCTTTGTTTATTGCCATTACAATGATGAACTTTCCATTTTTGCACTGAAGTTTTCTTATCAGGGTGATTCCATTCTGGTTCTCATGTCTGTAAATTCTGTACTTCCTTTACACTTTCATAGATTAATGCACTGTGGAAATATTTACTATTTTAGTAACGTTACTGTGAGATCAGTATTACTGAATACTGTGTTGGTGCCTTCATAATGGAAGGACGACTGCTAGGATGTTCTCCGTTGCAGCTACTATTTTAACAGCCTCCCTCTCCACTTCAGGTTTTCGTCTGAATGCTTCCTCTTGGCCTATGTTTCTTCTGAAGACTCTGAATGGAGCAGAAATGGCTCCCATTCGGATTTTCCACAAGGTACTGTAGCATGCAGCCTTTCTGATCCCTGAAACTACCTTGGTTCCATTGTTGTGATAAATAAGCCTGGCAACCTCTGCTTGATACGCCACTTGTTGGGAAAAAATATATTTATTTGGTATACTTATATTTATATATTACGATAGCAGGAGACCCTCTGGAATCCCAGAACGGTTCTCCGGTTCTATTGAAAACTCTAAAACATCTGCCGTGTTAACCATCTCCAATCTCCAGGCAGAGGATGAAGCTGATTATTATTGCATGTATAATGTAGGTGATGGGAAGAGCACAATGATACAATCCTACTGAAGAGCTGAACAAAAACCTTGCAGCAGGTGATGTCCGATATGCATGACCTGCAAATGTGTGACATATTGTTTTTGGTTCCTCTTAGTCTTCCCAAACTGTCAGGTGTTTCCTCACTCCTGTCACTCCGTTTTAGACCAGGGGTCAGCAAAGGGCTGCTCTAGAGCCTCACGCGGCTTTTTGGGCTCTCTCCTGCTGCTCTCTGTCAGATGATCCCACCACTGGGTGGACCCGCCCCTCCTCTTTACTCGTGCGCGCGCACACGCACACACACACACGAGAGGTAGAGAGGGAGGGGTAGAGAGATGAGAAACAGAGAGGTGAGAGAGGGGAAAAAGAGAAACAGAGATGAGAGGGAGGGAGGGAGGGAGGGAGGGAGGGAAGGCGGGAGATGAGAAAGAGGGAGAGGGAGAAAGATGAGAGAAAGAGGGAAAGGGAGAAAGATGAGAGAAAGAGGGAAAGGGAGAAAGATTAGAAAGAGGGAGAAAGAGATAGGGAGAAATGAGGGAGGGAGAAAGATAAGAGAGGGAGGAAGAGAGAGAGGGAGAAAGAGAGAGACCTGTTTAAAAGAAAATACCTGGAGCCACAAAACCTGGGTAGGCGTGGCTGGGGGGGTGTCATGTGACTGGGTGGGAGTGAGTGATCACAAGTGGGCCACACCCACCAAGGTTTTGTGGCTCCCGGTGTTTTGTTTTCTGTGGGAAATGGGCCCAAGTGGCTCTTTGAGTTTTTAAGATTGCAGACCCCTGCAATAGGCAATCAATTGTTGTGTTAAGTGTGGTGAAAAACTGTGATTTACCATCAGACCTTGGCATGGAGTTTGACAAGTATAAATATGGAGCAGGTGGGGGCTTTTAATCACATTTTCTATGTTTTGTAGAATTGTAACTTTTCAGTAATGCAATATGAAAGTAAAGGAATATGAGCATAACTCAGAACATTGATCAAAGTAAACACTTAAGACAAACAAGAACTAAAAATCAAGAAATAACTAATCTCAATGGTTAATCTATAACACTCTTGGATAAACACATTTCAGGAGTATAACTCTAATATCTAAGTATGGTTTGCAATTTTTGTAATAATGATGGAAAAATCATGCATATTCGAAAGCAGTAACATTTCCTATCTATATTTTCATGACTGAGTTTTGCAATTTTAGTCTTGTGACTAGGAAGTTTCATCTCAAATTTAGTTTCTTATCTCTCATTTCTTTTTCTGTATTTAAAATCATATATCTTATGTCTAAAGATGGATGAGACACTTAAGGCTCACCCAAAATTAACTTGGAAATAACCTGACCTATTTCCTTTGGCTTCTCTCTTTTCCAAACAATGTGAACTAGATAATTGTGTATGTCAATTATTTGACAAAGATCACATGCTTCTAGACATAAGCTTTCCTAGCCAGGCATTTGTAATCATTTTCTGGAGAGATAGGATAGGAAATGAAATGAAAGGCTTACTTGTACATTTGCATCTATCTATGAAATCTCTACTTATAAAATCCCTGCTTATTACATTATTTATATGATTAATTTTGAGGCTGCCTGACTCTATAGCACTTTAGGAAACTTACAGATTAAAACAAAAAAGGATAGCTGACTGATGATCCCAAATGCCAAACCCCCAATAATCAACCTGGCAGGACAACCAAGTCTTAAGCAATTTGTAGAAAGTCAGAAAAGTGAGAGAAGTATGAATCTCTGGGAAGGTAGCATTCTACAGATGAGGACCCATCAGTGAGAGTCATCACTATCCTTCCTAGGTCCCATAAGATGAAACTGCTTAATTGATGGCAACTGGAATGTGCCCATTCTAGAAAACCTGTGCTGTGGAAATATATGAAGACAGACAGTCCATCAAGTAACCAGGAACCAGGGCTTTAATGGTAACAACCAGTAACTTAGTTGCATTTAGAAGCCAATTGGTAGTCAGTGCAGCTTGCAAAACAGCAGGGAAATGGGCATATAGTGCACATCTACCATTGCCCATGCCACTGCATTCTTAACCAGCAGTAGTTTCCAAGTGGTTTTCAAGCACACTTGGACACTTTCATGCAGACATTATTGTAAATGGTACCTTTATTTACAGAGGAAAGACTTTCTCAAATGAAAAAATAAATAGAATATTCCAAGAAAAATTACCGGAGGAAGGTTGGCTCTTGTCCACAAACACTTTTGTGGCCAAGAGGATCCTGAATTAACTTGAGTTTTTTTTTTTTTCTGATGCAGACTATGAAAGGCATTTGGACTCCTTGATGTCTTTGTCAATTTCATATAGTGGGAAAAGTTTTTATTGATTTTTTCTGGATGGACTTTAACCTGAAAAGGATTTTGGAGTTTATAGGGTTCACTTCTTCCTTGAGAAAACCCTGAATAATCCTTAAAATCCTCTGTAATCTTTATAAAGTCTACTTTAACACAGGCATGTTACCCATAATTTTCTATGACTGAGGATATATAAGGAACATTATTCATCCATTACCTTACCTGGAATTCATCTTTTATCTGGCTGGAATTTGTCTGTGGATCCAATCTGCTGATGTTGTAGTATATAGATCTAAATTCACAAACAGGAATGGCAGTGTTGCCACAAAGGCACGCTTCCAGAATGGCATCATGAACGAACACATACTGCTCCTAGATATCAAAAAAGTTAATTGCTCATCATCATTGGGGTCTTCAGAAGCAATTGTAATGTCTTTTACTTTAGTGAAACTTCCAAGAATGTCAGATCAACAAGAAAACAAAACACTTTCTTCATCCAACAAAAGTGTATAGGGTGTGAGAAGTGCTTACAGTTTACCATTTGATGTACAAGAAGGAATTTTTTTCCTCTCTGGACAAATTAAATCCAGAGGGAGCATATATTATTGTATTGGTGATGACTGTATCAGCATTTCAGTAGATTAAAAACTATTGAAAATGAGCTTATTTTGCTTAGATATTAATCTATGTTATCATTATAATTGTTTATGTCTAGTCTACAGAGCCATCTACCTTCATGCCATTTTATTGTCTACATGGTTGAATAAATCACTGGGTCTAAATCCTCAATATTTTAAATGAAGATAGAATTTGATTCCATGAAATATTCTAACCATGAAATACTTGTCTAGTTTCATTGTTTGTTAAGCAGACTGACTTATTTTACTCATTAATACAATCAATCATTTGCCAGAAGGAAAATGAGCACAATCACAGTTCCCTGATCAATAAATATATCTGAATGAACTTGCACTAGAAGATCAGAAGCACCCTTTATTTTTTGATTGACTGGTTGGTTGGTTGGTTGAATGAATTTCTAGACTGCCTAACTCCAAAAAGACTTTCACCAGCTTCACAAGTAGAAAGAATCAACATAATTTAAAATTCTAACTTTGATTCTAAAGACTTCAACCACTGAATCTTATAAAATAACTTCAAAATGTACTGTGTTATAGAATTTACTTGAGTCTTAGGTAGTTAGAGAAATCTAGGAAAGTGCTTATGGTGGTGATTATATTTCAGCTCATGGAAACTGATATGGGTTAACTATTTCAAGGGAAAATAGAGTATGAATATAATGTTTGCCATTATAAATCATGCTGTTTGAATCTGGTGGTGAACATAGACTTCATTTTTGTATGAATCATATATTTTTAAAAGTGGCATTTGGAAAAGATGACTTTTCTACAACAATACTAGCCACCTCCATTTCTGTAAGAATTTTAGCAAAAAATTTTTATGTATGTATGTATGTATGTATGTATGTATGTATGTATGTATGTATCCCTAAGCATTAATGGAGCTTAGAAGTATTTTACATCATGGAAAGCAATGTTACTAAATTAAGCTGACATAGTTTATTAAAATTAAGCTAGTGTGCTGAAAATATTTTGAAATATCATATATTTTCACAAGTTTATCTTTTATTCTATTTTATTCAATTTATATCCATCTGAAAGTACTGAACTTTTGCTTAGAAATAGGCTGAAAAACAAGAGAACAAAAAGGGATACCTCTGTCTGCACCAAGTTAACTCTCTGGGATCGCAACTCTCTCACACAATTAAATATATCCACCACACCTTCGTTTTCTGCCATGTCAAGCATGATGTCTATGGCAATAAAGCACCCTGTTCTCCCAGCACCGGCACTGAAAGAGAGATGGAAACCAGAACAAGGATCTCATCAATGAACCATGGAAAAGCATAACAGTGTGGGTGTTTGTAGACTGCAGTGAGGATATATGGTGCATATGCAGCTGTATTTTTTTTTTCTTTAGTCCCCCTTTGCTACAAAGATCTGAGCTTTACTGCCTGTTTCAGTTTTCCTTTGCAAAGTGGCAAAATTAAGAAAAAAGGGAAGTTAAAAAAAAGTACTGAGAGAAAGAAAGGAGATGTAAAATTTTAAAAACTCAAGTTTGGCTCTCGCCTTTGTCTTATATGAAACCTGATGAGATGAGCTACATTGTTTGAAACATTCATCTTTTCACTTTCTTTGTTTTAAGCAAGTTTCTTGTTTATTTCAGAAGGGATATGTCTATAAAAATCGGCATATTTCCTTCTGCACTTTGGCCCTTGAAGATTAAGTAGGTTATTTGTGGGGGAAGGAAACTTAGTCTGATCTCAAAATGCCAACTTTTCACTAGTTTGATAATCTAGATGTTAAAATTTCTGTAAAAATGTCCAGGTTATTGAGAGTTCTGAGTGTTATAATCTTTCAGGAATGCGTGTCTTGCAGAAGTACCGTTCCAGCTTTATCTGGCATACAGGGAATCCAATTTGCACACTGAATGTTGTAGTAGCAGTTAAAAAAGAAGGGAAAAGAAAGGGCTTTTCTGCACACATAAAATAATGTGTTAAAAAAAAGATTGAGCTAGGACTTTTGCTCTGAAGTCCTAATTTTGTAATTCAAGTTTATTTATTTAGATACCACATATTCAATTGCAGGGTAGAGCTGAGGATTTTGTCCAGTTCCTGCACGACAAAATTGCCCAGATCAGAGTGACATAGACTCCGACGGTGCAGGGCCTGGGGAGGAGTCCAGTGCAGGTCTAGTTGATAATATCTGGGTTGAATTGAACCCTGTTTCTTTGGATTAAGTGGACAGGATTGTAGGTAGGCTGGGTGCCGCCACGTGTTTGCTGGACCCATGTCCCTCCTGGCTTGTTGCAGCAACCAGAGAGGTGACTGGAGCCTGGATCCAGGCCATTATCAATGCTTCTTTGAGTGAGGGGATCTTCCCCGACTC
>JANHFM010010791.1:159294-170748 GCA_032468115.1 Grayia smithii | reverse complement strand
TCGTCCAGCGGTCAAAATTGAGAAACACTGTTCTAAATGATTATTTAACACAAAACCTACCACTTGACTATCTGCTAAAATAAATATACATGAGGAATTGCCAGAAGTAGAATAGTGATAGTGCTCATGTATTTCAAATACTCTAGTTTAATATTTATTTCAATTAAAATTTCTAATATCATACCTCAGGAAAACAATTTAGAAGGAAAGAATAACAATTCTGTCTACTTTTGCAAAACTTGTCAAACTACCAGTATTTTAAAAAGGGTATCTTAATCTTTATATTTCTCCACAGGCAATCCAAAATGATCTACTTTTTTTTCTGGTGATTTGAGGTATCTTACTGACACTCACAAGGCAATTCAGAAAAAACATATTAAATGTCTGTGGTCCCTTCACTGTTCCACGAACATTAATGGATTGCTTGGTCAAATTTCCTGATGGAAATCCAGGTGACTGAAAATCTTTGTACACTTGTTAGGATAGTGAATAAAGAGATTTTAAGAGAATACATAGATTTTAAAAGATTGGTTATAACTAAGCAGCCTCTCCCAATTTAATGTTCTTTAGAGGTGTTGAATTGCCATTCTAATGTTTTTACTGGCTCAGGAGTCAAAGTAGTAAACCAACATGACTTGAGAACAGATACCAGATCTGGGCTGCCAAAATGTGTATGATTCCTAGACAACAGCTAAGAGTCACAGGACACTCTGTTTTCTGCCATGTTGTGGTTATTCATATTTCTGTGCCCTACATCTGATAGCCTTTCCCTTTACTGGGAGGGAAATTAAAGATCATCTAGTGCAAACCCCTGTCCACTGCGAAATGCATCCTTGAAAGAACTTCTGGTTCAAGACTTCTAGCAAAAGAAAACTCATCCCTTTATGAGGTAGCTTGGCTTTTGGGAGCAATGGCTCAGAAACAGCTATCATTATCTTTTATACCTTTCCCTAATATGTGCAAATTATCTTCCAGATTTGTTGTGTTTCTATAGGGCAGAGGATGGGAACTTGTGGAAAGTGGGAAATTGCTGATTGGTCCTACATCGCTGATCATACTGAAGGGGACTGCTTAGAGCTGCAAATTTTTCATATCTCTAGTCTAGGATTTTGATGTGTTCCCATATCACCTTTTAGCATTAAGAACTGAAAATTTCTATCCTGACAATAAATATGAATGCTGTATCATGATCCATGTAATGAGACCTCAACTTGCTCCGCTTATCCCTAGCCACTCCAGAGTATTACAGATGAAGTCATTTGCATACCACGATTGTTTCCATTGTCCAATTTCTCAAAAGCAGGTTGAAAGTGACTCATGATTGTGTTAACATATGTAAGTCTCAAGAGTTTGAGAATGTAAAAACTCTATTTACTCCAAGTGAGACTTAAGAGAAGGAAGAGAGCAATTAGTTTGTACTTAGTTAACATGATAGGCAACAGGGAGAAATAAAACCCTTCAGTTGATAATGCCTTGGGAAATAAAAGTGATGGTGAATGGATAGGAGACTGAAACTGCAAGCATGAGGTTTATCGAATATTTTTCTTCTTTCTTTAAAAAAAATGTATATTTACTGTAAATAAAAGCTACACTGGAAGGCATCTGTCATTGTGTGTGAGATACTGAAGAAGACAAACTATTGAATTGAAGTATTGGCCCTTCTAGAAAGGCTGGCAGATACATTTACTAAACCTTTGCCCAGAGGCTGACATTGAAATCTTCTAGAGATGGGAACTGTAGAACAAAATATGAGGCAGTGAGAAGGGGTGTTGAAGGTCCAAACTGAGTGACACTTGCTCTTCAAACATGTTTGAGTTTCCCCAAGGGGAAATTGGGTGCAGATAGAGTTACAAATTTGTGTCTCTTCTTTGTCTATCACTCTGTTTGCTTTTTGTTTAAAAGATTGCTAATCTTGAGCCACTTCCTTCTGCTTTCCTTCCCAGACACACACACACACAAAACTAACTCTTGAATAGAGTCCTTGATAGATTGTCACTAGACCAGTGTTTCTCAACCTTGGCCACTGGAAGTTGTGTGGACTTCAACTCCCAGAATTCCCCAGCCAGCAGAGCTGCTGGGGAATTCTGGGAGTTGTCCACACATCTTCCAGTGCCCAAGGTTGAGAAAAACTGCACTAGACTGATGCTAAACTGTTCCTATCACTAGAATATAATTCATATAACTAAATCTCCTTTATTGATATCAAACCTACTTTGCTAATCCTTGCTTGCATTATATTTTGCTCTCAGGAACATTAACATGAATGCTTCAACCTCCAATAAAAAAAAAACCACTGACGAGAACCTAAAACTGAATTAAGATTAAGACTAAGATTTCCCTGCTGGATGCCTCATTCCAACTGTTGGAACATTATTTGAGTACAGTTGTGAGCTTGCTTCATATGTATTGACTTGCTTTGCCTCCTCCACTTATATGACTTGCTCATCAGTCTGCCATCAAATATTTTGCCAAATATTTACAGCATTCCCACAATCTATTATGGAAATGGCCATTAAAAAAAAATATCCATGACTACTAGTGTTTACAAAGAATGAGCCCATGACCTGCCCAAGCAGCTGTTAGTTCTACAGGAACAAAACATCTCTCACCCCAAATGAAAGAAAATCAAAACACATTATTATTATATCCTTCACTCTACCATTCATTGAGATCCTTTTTATGAGAGAGCTAAGGGTGCTGAAATAGCTAATATCAATTAGCATGACGCTTCTTTTTTTCTTCAAGTAGTCTTCCATTTGCTTAATAGGTACAGGCATAAACTGTTGAATCTGTCTGCCAACCTGTCATCTGGGAAGACTTAATTTTGAAGAATAACATGCAACTTTTAAAACATATTTTTCTAAAATATTCCTGTGCCACTTAAGGTCAGCCTCCTGTGCATGCTGACAGAGTATACTTGATGGTGCAAGTGTGCCATCTAGGCTGCAATTCCAGCCTTGACAGGAATTATCAGCTGATCTCACAAGGCCAGTTGTTGCTGATCAGAGTCTATTAAATCATGGCCCCAAACCATCTCAATATAGAAATCCAATCCGCGATCTGTAAAAATGTATGGAAAAGACCTCGGGAGACTAGATGAAGAGATGCTACCTAGGGAACAGTCAGGTAAGAGACAGCACAATCTAACTCATGGTTTCAGAAAAACTGATTATTTTCTGGCATTCTCCACCAGTCTAAAACTCTCTAGAATCTATCAAAGATGGACTAAAAATCTCTACCTCTTTATAAGAGAGAGAGAAAAACACCCATTTGCTTTGATCCTCAAAGTCAATGCCCTTATTCTCCAACACTTTAACTGTTCTTGGTTCAAACCTGAAAGGCCATGTAATGATTTTAGTCAACAGTTACACAGTGCTACATAAAAAAAAAAAACCCAAAAGCAACGCGTATCTAACAGTGTAGGAAAGAAGACAACATTTTGGCTGTCTAGTTTATCAGCTCTTAAAGAGCTTAAAAATCAGCAAGAAAGCCCAGGTATTGGTTAAGGCAAAGTTTGAAAAGAGGATTTCAATGGTTGAGTTTCTGTTCTTTGGAGGCCCTTGTTTCTCAGCGCTGTGTGCCGGGCCAGTTGCTTCTCCCTCTGTCTACAAGCAGAATCACACAGGGGCAGGGCCGTATCTCATGCATTAAAACAATTAAAAGTCTCTAAAGCGTGTGTGCTTTCCATTCTGTAATTGCTGCCAATAGTCGAGCAAAAATAACTCCCTTAATTAATATCTATGGACTCTTAGGGTTTTGTCAGTGCGCGAGATTCCCACGGTCCCATTGGATACTCCCATGACAAACAATCCATATAACATAACAGTTTTAGTGTAAACCAATTCCAGTTTCTGGGAAGGGAACAGATTCCATTTTCAAGTGTAGCGAGATCCATTTGTCTCTCATTATGAAGAGGAGAAACCACAAGACAGTACATGATGTGCCAGGACACAAGAAAAATGAAGAACTGTCAAAAGGCTGCAAAGCTTTTAAACGTATGTTCTTGTTGGAAAGCCAACAAGATTGGGGCGGGCCTGGTCTGGAATAGCTCTTCCTTTAGAGATGCAGGTGTAGATGCTTCTTTCAGATCATTAGTGTGTGGGGACAGAGCAGAATTTGGCAGGGAGCCTAAAAAAAGAAATTGCAGCCACTTTAAAGGACCCAAAATATGTAGGAAACTTGCATATGAAAAGACACTTGGAGAAGGGAATCTATGCTAAGGTTACAGAGTTGCTACTGGAGTTGCAGCTGCCAAAGGAAAACTCTTTTAATAGTGATTTGTTAGAAATTATAAATATTAATACAAACTAATATAAAGTAAAAGTAAAAAACTGCAAAAAATAGAAAAGAAAATATAAGAATGTAGAAAAGAAAGATATAAAAGAAATTATTTCCCCCTTCATGACAAGCATAAACAATTTTAGCATCATTTTCTCTTACATTACAACCAATGATCTCTTCTCCACATATCCCATCTCTTATCTATAAACAAATCCTTAAAGCCTAGTCATTCCATCTGATATTAAATTATTAAAGCCTCATCCAAAGGAAAACTTCATGAGACAATAATGAAAGAATAAAAAATATGCCTTGGGATAGTCCTGTCCATATTTAAATGCTTGGCCTAACTACCTCACAGAGAAATTGACAGAGAAAACCATATTGATGGCCATAATTTAAAACCATATTGATGGCTGGTAAGTTAACAAAATGATAAATATCGCAGCCAAGAGAGGATCTAACTTAAGTGTGACTATGGACCAAACAAATTCAAGGAGAACAGAGTTCCAATGGTACCAACGTTAATTGTTAATTGGACATAATAACAGAGATAGATTGTTGCCCTTAAATCCTGATTACAAGTGTCAGGAAAGACTGACAAAACTCACATTCAAGATCACCTTAAACCATAGCAAATTGTGAGGTGACTTTGGACCAGTCATTCTGTCTTCACATCACAAATTGGGGCAAAATGAATGTCAAATGTAGACCAACATCACAACTGGAGAAGAGAAGGATATAAATATAAATAAATAAAAGATAGATGGATGGATTCTTTTATTTTACTGAAAGGACTCAGAACTGTTTCACACATAATGAACCTGCTATGTAGATTTTACATTCAGTTATAATGAGAGATTAAGTGATACACAGAGGAATTGAGGCTAAATATTATGCTAAGCCATTGAAATGCAGTTTATGAAACAAAATTGGATTAGCATGATGTGTGAATCCAGGCAGAGCACACAAGAGATTATAGTACAAATACAGAGAAGTTGAATTGGCAAGATATTAGAGGTAGTGATATCCAAAACTTCTGAAAGATGCCAGATTGAAGAAGCCAATGTAAAATGTCACCACAGTGATAAAAATCTATTGGTAACCACTAAACTACATATCACATTAAGTATATAACATGATAGTTCAGCAGTGTTTCCCTTCCTCCCATTTACAGAGTAGCCAGAGAATGCTTGGCAAAGATCATGAACCTGATCATCAGAGAACCTGAAAAGAGACTGAATTCCTTCCTTCCTTCCTTCCTTCCTTCCTTCCTTCCTTCCTTCTTTCTTTCTTTCTCCTTCCTTCCTTCCTTCCTTTCTTCCTTTCCTTTCTTTCTTTCTTTTCTTTCTCTTTCTCTCTTTCTTTCTTTCTCTTTCCTTACCTTTCCTTCCTTCCTTCCTTCCTTCCTTCCTTCTTTCTTTCTTTCTTCAGAAAAAAATTCTACAGACAAAAATGTCAACTTGCTATAGAAAAGAAACTGTAAGATCACTGCATATGTTTCCTTCTTGGGCCAGACTGGTATAAATTTCATTTGGATTTCTGTGATTAGTTAATCAAAGTCCAAATAAAATAAAAATCAGGTGGGCACTAAGATTAGTAACAATACATGCTTCTTTTTTAAAAAAAAATAATCTGAAGTTTCAGGTTATTAAAATACGGTAAAGAAAAACAAAAGTAATCAGTATAAAAGGAGAGTTTGGAAGGCTTTTTTAAAAAAATGAAAAAACGGGTTTTGGACTTTAGAGAATATAACACAACATTTATGATTGGTAATAAAGAAAAAAAAACCTATAAGTCATTTCTGTCAGACTTAGTAGCAGAGGGCTTTTCAAGTGAATTAATCTAGTTCAAGGACAATGCAAATTCTTTTTTGAAAATACTTCAATGTTTTGGGTTCTGCAACAATGAAGATCATAAACTAGCTTAGGTATACAGCGGTCTGATTCTGGGAGGTCTGACTAAATGTGGTTAAACAGTTTTGGGGTTCCCCCTTCCACAAACTGACAAGCAGTCACATTCAAATTTGCACCTCTTTGAATGCTTGGGCAAATATTTGACATAGATTAATTAGTTTAGTTTGCATTTTAATTGACGTTGAACATCAGCTTCTATGTGTTTAATTGGTTGGCTAATTCGCTTAAAACAAAATCATTCAAACCTGAAATTCTGCTTGGGTAATAAAGCAAGGCTGAGACTTCAGTCTTCAAACAAATATATTTAGAAGTAGGCTCCACCAATTACAGCCAAATTTCCATTGCTTCCTGTGAGACTCAGATGCATACAAGTAAATATATTCTTTGTGATTCTTTGTGAATAAGAAGGATCAGTCCAACTGGCTTTAGAAATGCAGGGACTATTCAGAGGACTGTCTCTCAAGCATGTAATAGCAACTACAAAATACCTCAGCAAGTACTAAATGATTACTTGATTAAATGCAAGCATTGTGCCTCAAAACTTTACAATTTTAGCATGGATTGATTTGTGTATTTATTGGTGTATTAAGTTTATATGCTTCCCGTCTCACTATCCAAAGCCATTGATAACTGCTTAAGATTTGTTTTCTTTCAAAATGGTACTTAATCCACCACATAATTATAGCAGCACGACTAACATTTGCACAGTATTGGAAAATTCCTTCGACTCCCCCAGACCAAATAACAATTCAGAAAATTCTAGACTGCGCAGAAGCTGATAAGCTTACAAAAACTCTTAAGGGCAAGGAAGAATCGGAATATTACTTATGCTATAATAAGTGATATAACTGGCTCAATAATATATATAACTCAAGAGCATAAAAAAACAGGAAGTGATATACACCTTAGTACATATCTGCAAAAATCTAGGATATTCTCTTATACGCACACATTAATAAAACTTTGTAAATTTTTTTGCTCTTCTCCTGAATGCTAAAGATAGATTGATTAAGATATTGATTGCTTTTCCTTACTTATTGCATAATTCAACAAAGATTTGCTATACTATATGTACAGCTTGTTTGGATTTATTTCCTTACTTCTTTGCTTTTCTTTTCTTTTGCACATTTATACATTATGTGTATTTCCTTTTGTTTTTTCTGCTTAGACTTTTTGCTTCCTTTTTTTCTGACTGTTATTATGTGTTATTACCTCTTTGCTTTCTCTTTTTATTGTTTTCTTTTTTAACTTTTATAAACCGATAAAGATTTTAAAAAAAAAAAAGATTTGTTTTCTTTCTTTCTGTTGAGGACTCCATTCTCTCAAACCATTAGGTTGATGGCCACACGATAGGCAAAGCTGAAGCAAGAATAAAGAGTTCCTGACAATCTTTTCTCCCTCTGCAGATCACAAGAAAGAGAAATCCAAATTACTTGCATTTTTTAAAAAAATTAAAACAGGGAATTGACAGGAGGGACTCACTGTGCACCCACACCCTCTCCCTTCTTATTTCATTCCATCTATGAGCCTGTGTTAACAGCTCATCAATATGTCCAGTGTTTCCAGCTGCTCTTTCTCTTTTGACTATTCATATTTCTCAAGTGTAGATGAGAGTTTTAAAACTTTGTAATAGCATTTCATATAGCAGGCCTGAAGGTTCTTAAGCTTGGAAGGAAAATGAGGTCCCATCTACATGAAACAGAGCTTGTTTTGCTCATGTCATAGAGGTAACAGTAGTGTCTTCTCTGAATATCTCCCTTTCAAAACTATTTCATTGGGAATATATTAGTCAAAGGCTGAAAAGTAGCTTGCATTCAGCATAAATGCAATGAATGGTTGGGTCCATTCAAATGGACTTGATCTGTACTGTGCTCCACTAATACACATACACACACACCGAGACATTACCTCATGAAGTATACTGGAGAGAACTAAAATTTGTCCTTGTTCAATGAGGAAAAAGGGCCCTTGTGCGGTGCCTATGCTATTCAACTACATTGCATATTGACGTCTGTTGGTTTTTTCCAGACGTCACTCTGCTTTCTCTATTCATTCTTCTGCTGCCCCTTTTGAAATGTGTACGCATGATTCCCTTCTCATTCCCATTGCCAGATACAATGAGGTTTTGTCTTCTGGGTGAAACATACCTGTCTTCTCCAGGTGGATAGAGAACAAGTCTCTGTCAACCGACAACTATTTGTTGCAATTCTTCCACACAATATATATAAAAAAAGATTTATTTCATTTTGACTTCTTCATTTCCATGTGACTTATACCTTTATCACTTAAAATGTGACCTGAAAGGTCATTGTCATCATTTTAGCCATTGTCTATCAACTACAGGATGAAGTCTTCTTCTGCATGTTTCCAACCAACACGGTCCTGAGCTTTCTTTTGCCAATTGGGTCCACAATACTTGGTGATGTTGTCAATCCATCTTGTTTTAGGTCTGTTTTGTGGATGCTTTTTATCAAGTGGGATCCATTCTTTGACTGCCTTGGTCCACCTCCCATCAGTTCTTCTTGCTATGTGACCAGCCCATTTCCATTTCAATTCTTTTATTCTCTTGAAGATATTGTATACTTTCATTTGTTCTCTAATCCATGTGCAGGTCTTTCTATCTTGTAATGCTGAGCATGTATCTTTCCATGGCTCTTGTGCCACTTTAAGCTTTTATATCAATTGTGCTGTTAGTGTCCATGTTTCACTGGCAGGTAGCATACACTGATCAAAAACATTTCTCTTCAGGCATAGGAGAAGGTTATTCTTGAAAATTATGTTCCTATTCATTATGGCATTTCATAATATATAGTACAGTTTCAAATATATTTGTACTATTTGCAACAAATAAAATATAGCTCGATATGTTGTAGAGGACAAGTGGCACAGAAATATTTCAAAATAAATATAAATTGCTTTGAATTTCTACATCATACATATTTACATTCATTAGAGAAATCCTTTCCTTCTCATAATTTTAGTAGCCTATAGTAATATCATGTATTCAGAAAGTTCATAACATAGATACGCTATATGGAAATGCATTTTTAGAGATAGCCAACCCACTGGGAATAATAGAGTCCACTGAAGTTGGGTAGCCAATCAATTTACATAATAATATCAAGCAACAATGTCTACCTATTCTTGGTCTTGGAAGGATTCAATGGGGTATATAAAAATCCTAAATCCATTCTAAACATCTGGTTGACTGCAACAAACCATAATAATACAAAATCACACAGACTAACTATAAACAATGGCATGACAAAGTAGCAAACAATGGCGCATTGGAAGATCTACAAGAAATACCAATTATTAGCAAGCAAGAACTAGTGGAAACACAAAACAGACAAAGTAATAGAAAATGAAGAATATTAAAATTCAAACAGACAAGCACCTGCCACCTAACATCCCAAACTTAACAATGATCAATAAGAAAAACAAAAAAGGTCTGGATAGTGGATGTGGCAGTACCTGGGAAGAACTAGGAAAGAAAAAATAAATACAAAATAATGTATTTTGTAATGTAAACACTAACAGAATTCTGGCAAAGAAAAAAAAATACATGGTCCATTTCTACAAAAGATTGAGAGAAAAATAGATCAAGATCTATGGAATTTCGGACTGCCCCAGACCTTCACTCCTTCCGTCGCAACCTGAAGACGTGGCTGTTTTTACCAAGCAGGCTATGGTTGACCATTTTTAAATTATTTTTATAATAGCTTTTAAATTGTTAAATTCTTAACTTTTATTATTGCCCCTTTTAATTCTTTTAATTCTTGTTGTTTGTCTATATTGTCTATGTTTTTATATTTTCTATGTTTTTATTGTGAGCCGCCCTGAGTCCTTCGGGAGAAGGGCGGCATAGAAATTAGATTAAATAAATAAATAAAAATAAAAAACCGTTGTAAATTGAGACCTGCCTGTACATGTTTTCAGACTGATATCCGCCAGAATCAGTACATCAACTTCCTCCATCATGTGCTGGTCTTCAGAACTGGTTCTGTTCAGGGGTGGGTTCTACTTACCTCTACTACCAGTTCTAAAGGTGCACGCGCTTCGCACGTGGTCAGAGCTCGCGTGCGTGCCGAACGGGTACTCCTGCGCATGCACAGAAGCTTTTTTTCATGTCAAAACCTCAAAAAAACCTTCCTGCGCATGCACGCAAGGGTGCTCCGTGCACTCCGCGCAGGGACCGGTAAGTATGGGCGCACTGGCGAGCGGGTCCGGGATACGTAGAACCGGTTCGGTGACGTCACAGCATCACCGCTACCTATTCGTGCAAACCGGACCGAACCGGGAGCAACCCACCACTGGTTCTGTCACTTTCAACTTATCCATCCATCTCACCACTAATGTAGCTTTCTTGGTTTGCTTCTAAAAGTACTGGAATTTGTCGATTTGTTTTTGTTTTTTAAATTTCTGTCACTGGAGTCTATTATGAAAAATCACCTCATGGTGAAGCTACTGAGGTAAACTTAAGAGATGAAGACCTGGTCCGTTTCCAGTTTCCACTTGAGGTTCCTGTGAGGACACACGGCTTTCTGGCCACTGATTCCAAATCTTCGGGGAAGTTAAATAGTAAATGTAGGTAGTCCTCAATTTACGACTCTGATTCAACATCTCCATTTAATGGCCCCATAATCCCTTGTGGGGTGGACTCTGGGTAACTGAATGGAGCTAGCAGAGTGTTTACTGGCCGGATGCCCTTCCTGTCACAAATGAGGAGTTTTGTTCAGCAGATATATTCTCATTGTGCCCAGTGAGAGGAATATCTGCCTCTACCTAGGATCGAACTCACAGCCTCCTGATTGTGAGGCGAGAGCTCCCACCTCTAGGCCACCGCACCATTCCAACCTATGACCACGACTGACCCAAAAATTTCCATTGCTAAGCGAGATAGTTGTTAAGTGAGCTTTGCCTCATTTTGCAACCTTTCTTGCCAGAGTTGTTGAGTGAACAGCTGCAGTTCTTAAGTTAGTAGCACCGTTGTTAAGTGAATCTGGCTTCCTTGTGATGATCACGTGACCCCGGGACACTACAACTGTCATAAATATGAAGCAGTTGCAAAGTGTCCAAAGTTTGATCCTGTGACCATGGGGAGGGTGCAATGGTCGTAAGTGTGAAAAGCAGTCATATTTTTCAGAGCCATTGTGACTTTATTATTTTTTATTTATTTATTGTTTGCATTTATATGCCGCCCTTCTCCCGAAGGACTCGGGGCGGCTCACATAATTAATAAATAGACATAAAAAGCATA
>JANHFM010010791.1:136229-146500 GCA_032468115.1 Grayia smithii | reverse complement strand
GGGCAATATGCTAACTCTGTAAACTGCTTAGAGAGGGCTGTAAAAGCACTATGAAGCGGTATATAAGTCTGAGTGCTTTTGCTCTTGCTAAAAGGGTTGCATTAAATCAGTAAAGTCATTAGTCCCAAAATATATCCTTCCTGCACTAGTTCAGAGGTCTCACATCACAGCTACTATTGTTGTTAAAACCTGTACACTGCCTGACTCTCAACAACTTTGGGTGACTCACAACAAAGAAATTACATTAAACTAAAACATTAAAAAAATAAAGGATGATGAAGTCATACTTTCTCTTGCTGAATCCGAGGTGAAATAATAAGAGTTACTTCTCAGTTACAGTTCCAGCAATGGACTGCTTAATGTTCACAGCCAAGATAGTGAGAGGATGTTTTAGATTTAATGTGAAATTAAGTAATGATCCTTATATGAAACCAAACTTGGATTTTCCCCCCAAACTTTGCTTTTATTACTGAATTAAGAAAAATATCAATTTATTTAAGATTCTATCTGACATTTCTTGTGTAGTCAAAGAAGAAGTTTTATGACATGGAACTAGAAAATCTAGAACGGCAACAGAAGCAGCAGATTGAAAAAATGGAGCAAGATCATGCACTGCACCGGCGAGAGGAATCTAAACGTATCCGTGCTGAGCAAGAACGGGATCTGGTTAAATTTCAAGAACTGCTCAAACAAAAAAAGAAAGAGGTAAAGCTTTGAATTCTTACCTGGTAGGACCCAGCTCTCAGTTAAAGGGTTTGTCATGAGCAAAGCAGTTCAAGGGGATTGGAAGGTGAAATCCAGAACGATGAAGAAAGTAATCCAAGGAAGAAAAAATATACAGTAATGGAGAGAAGGGAGTAAAGGAAAGAAGAATGAAAAAGTGGGGTGAGAGAGAAGGGAGGAAAACCTGAAGAGCTAACCAAGTTGCTTAATGATTGAGCTGTCAATTGTAAAGTTCCTGATTCGAATCTCACTTCTTCCACAAACTTTTTCAATATCTTTGTAGATATTTCTCTATAGACACATTAGAAATGCATTCTATTGACCTAGGTGGGACTGCTGGTATTTAGGGAGGAATTTGGGAGACAGTGCCAATTTAAAAATGGCCAATAATAAAAGAATGAACAACAGCAAGGCACTAGGAAGGAGAGACAGAAGAGAAACAAAAAAACTGATTGCACTCTTCATTTTTCTGCTAAATGTATGAAACCTTGTTATAGATCCTTCTAAGCTACAAAGGGCTCCCCAGTGGTTCTGAATATCTCAAAAGTTTGACTGCTTGTCTTTTTCTTTGTTATGAAGCTCAAGAATGACGTTGAAAAACTCCCACGGCAACAACGCAAGAGCAGCATGAAAGTGAAGATGGATGAATTTGTACAAAAAAAGCAAGTTATGGTAAGGCACAAGATAGACTTAATTGACATTGTAGCACACAAACTTTTACAGCAACATAGATTCCCAACCAGAAACACTATGGATTGTCTCAAAGACCTTCGGAGAGTCTGGGATTCTAGTTTCTAATTAGTTTGAGAATTACTGTCCCAACATATCTAAAAGTTGGCAGATTTGGGAAAGCTCTGGCCGGCCAAGGCGAGCATTCATACATCTCCTCTCTCATTCCAGGAACAAGACTTCATAGCCAAGCAATCTGAGGATCTGGAGCAGGCTATGAAAAACATTACAGCTCAGAATCGGAAAGAGATCTGTGACAAAGAACGAGATTGCCTCAATAAAAAACAGCAACTTATGAGAGGTGCTTTTTTTTCTCTTAAATGGACCAGTTAGAATGGATTACAAGTAACGAAGTCGGACTAAGAAGAATATGCTTTCATTTAAAGGCAATGCAACCTATAAGGGAGGCATTAGCAAAGTTGTAAACCAGAAGAATGCAAATCCTTTACAGCAGTGGTTCTCAACCTGTGGGTCGGGACCCATTTGGGGGTCGAATGACCCTTTCACAGGGGTCACCTCAGACCATCGGAAAACACATATTTCCGATTGTCTTAGGAACCAAGACACTGCTCCTCTATCTGTCTCCAGGCGAGTCTAATAGGTCCTATTTCCATGTAGACGCTGTAGACTTTGATTTTCGTTAGATGTGGGCCATTGCACTTCTGAGAAAGGTGGAGGAAACACTTGCCTTTCAGGTGTTTACATTATAATTCATAATAGTAGCAAAATTACAGTTATGAAGTAGCAACAAAAATAATTTTATGGTTGGGGGTCACCATAACAAGAAGAACTGTATTAAAGGGTCGCGGCATTAGGAAGGTTGAGAACCACTGTTCTATAGGAATTAAGGTCCAAAATAAAGTTTCACTCTGCAGAAGTGCTCTCAAACAAAAATTGAAGATTTTAATAAAGGTGGATGACTAAATTCTCACATACTTTCCCAAAAACATACAGGTTTTCCTGCTGATAATTTGAGTATTTATGCCTGGTATATTGAAGTGAGTTAAAGGAAATTCAATACTCCAGTTTTTTAAATTGTTCACGTGGGTTGGAACCTTGATTACTATGGATTACAATAGTATTCAGTTCTTACATAAGCTTTCTCTATTGCAGTTCCTGTTAGGAAGGATCTATCTGTTTGTATGTATGTTTGTAGGAAGCTTCTCATAGACAGAATACTACACATTTCGTTAAATGATCTGTTATCTTGTATTAACTTGTATGTTCCAATATACTGTATGTTTATGTATCTGTACATATATGTACCACATGCAGATACAAAGGCATATATACTTGCATTACCCATACCACCAAAATAACAAATTGATTTAGCATTTCAGTTTAGTATCCTTTGGGCTAAGGGAATGAAGTGGGCAGAATTTAATGCTCTGTTTCTGTGGGGAAAAAATGAAATTATGGTCTCTATGATATTCATGATAATGTTTACTTTTATAACAAACTGGTCAAATGAAATTATCACACAGTCAATTGAGATTTATTCCAATACTGTCAAGGTAAAAGGTAAAGGTAAAAGTTCCCCTCGCACATATGTGCTAGTCGTTTCCAACTCTAGGGAAACGTTTCAAACGTTTCAAACGTTTCATCTCCGTTTCAAAGCCAAAGAGCCAGCGCTGTCCGAAGATGTCTCCATGGTCATGTGGCCAGCAAGACTAAATGCCAAAGGCACACGGAACGCTGTTAACTTCCCACCAAAGGTGTTACCTATTTTTCTATTTGCATTTTTTTTTTATTGAAAAAGTTTTATAACAATTTTTGTTTTTTATAAAGACTTCCCGGAACAGATTACATATAAAAACAACAATATTAATAATAATAAAATCCTGTCTAATTCTAACATCCATTTTCTAATCTTATACATAAAACTCCTATCCTATATTTGGAATTTTTGCATTTTTTGCATTTTTAATGTGTTTTCGAACTGCTAGGCTGGCAGAAGCTGGGACAAATAATGGGAGCTCACCCCGTTATGGTGCACTAGGGATTCGAACTGCTGAACTGCTGACCTTTCGCTCGACAAGCTCAGCATCTTAGCCACTGAGCCACCACGTCCCAGCAATACTGTCAAAAGCTTATTCAATAACTGATATACTTTATTCAGTGTTCTTAGGAAACCGTATCAGTCATTGATACAGTCAAAGTCTATGCCGTAGCTCAAAAGCCAATAAAGGTTTTCTGCTTATTAAAATCTGCGGCAATGCACGCAGGCTTTCATTCTGAAGTTAGGACAGTTCTGATGCCAATACTCCAATGTTTACAGAGAGACTCTAAAGTTTTTCTGCAGTATTATTCCTTTAGTTGTGGCATGTGGCCTCACAGCATGACTCTAATTAATTCAAGAGTTGTGGAGAAGGGCATTAAAACAATATAAACCTTTGTCACTCTGTTGAATACCAGGACTGTAGTAAATTCTGAGTTTATTTATTTGGTGAGCAGATATTTAGGAAAAATAGAAGGTTAAGGAGATAAAGGAGATAGAAAAGATCATGGGGGCATTTAATAATACGACAACTCAAAAAGATCATGGAAATCTATTCAGTCAGATATTCCTCTACATCATGAGTTAAACAACAGCATTAAGATTACAGAGTAGTGCTTAGAAATCTACAGGTTTATTCCACCTCTAAAATTAGAACTCCTAAATGCTTACTTCTGAATGTGCAATGCAATTTGTTTAGTGGGACATACTAGCCTATTAAAAATTGCATCACCATTTGCAGTCCTTAACCTTAGCAATGGAATCCAGGAGAAAATATTATTTTGAATCCTAGAAAAATAACTTCTACAGCTAACTGCAAAGATTAAAAGGTAATGCTTTGTATTAAATGTAATACTTTATATTACCCTGTTTTCCCAAAAATAAGACCTATCCCAAAAATAAGATCTAGCATGTTTTACGTTTGCATCTAATATAAGCTCAACCCCCAAAATAAGCCCTCCTTAAGAGCCTACACAGCTGCCCACCCACAGCTACCTACCCATTCTGTCTGGTTGCTCGTGTTGCTGCAGCCACAAGGTGAGGCAGGGGAGTGGAGCTGCCCCACACGCCCTGCATCAGCTTACCTCAGGGCCCCCACAGCCAGGCCATCCATGTCCCAACACCCACCTTGTGGAGGCAGCACCAGCAGCCATGTGCAGCAGGAGCTATGTGGCCACCGGCCCATTTCTGCTTGCTCATGGCTGCAATGGAGCAGGAGGCTGAGTGGTGTGCTGTTGCCATGAGGTGAGACGTGAGGTGTCGGGGGCATGGATGGCCTGGTTGAGGTGGCCCTGAGGTAAGCCAGTGTGGGGTGCATGGGGCAGCCCCACCCCCACCTTGTGGCTGAGAGCACCAGCACATCGTTCCTCCTCCTGCTCCATTGCGTCCGCAAGCAATCAGAAGAAGTTGACCTCCCATACATGGAAATAAGATATCCCGAAAATAAGTCCTAGTGCCTATTTTGGGGCCCAAAAGAAAATAAGACCCGGTCTTATTTTCGAGGAAATACAGGTAGTTGTATCTAGCTTAGATTCATCATGGATCATAAACAGTTAACTGATGGAGTTAGTAATGGAGTTCTAATCCACTTTATTTATTAGGAAGCAGAACAATATAAATTTTCTCTTCTATTTGAATCATATATAGGCATCAAATGCTACAGAAAGCATGCAAATAGGAGAAATTTTGGTGTAGACAAACCTCCACTAAGGAAGAACTATTCTTCCTCCACAATTGCCTGTGACAGCAGACCCTGACATGCACAAAAACACACACACACACACACACACACACACACACACACGTCAGATACAAACCTCCAGTAAACTCATAGTTGGATTGAAAATCATTCAATAAAGCAGCCAAGAAAGTGATATGGCTAATGATAATGGATGGATTCCTCACCTGCAAGATGCTTTACTTGCTACTGGTAGAAGCTCAAATCATGAGTTATATATTTGCAATAAAGGCCTAATTGGCTCTCATTGAGGTTATAAATCTGAATTTGGCCTATAGCATGCCATTATTGAATGACTCATTTTGTACAAGAGATTTTCAGCCACGTGGAAAATGTAATGTATAACAGTAACTAAACAATCTGTAAACAATAACAATAAATAGTAATTTAAGCTGAATGTTTAAACATGTTAGTTTTTTGCCTGGAGGGAGTGTTTGCTATGGAGACATACAATCAGTGTCTTCAACCTCCCTACCTGCCCAATCTTTCTAATCTCTTTGACAACTAGCATTTAAATTGCAATTTAGATTGGAGGCAGAGAATGAGGATGCTTCCAGATGCATGAGTTATAATGTTACTAATCCAAAATATTTTGCAGTTTTTCTCCTTGATGGATTTTTAGAGCTCTTTCTAAATAGTTTGTTTAATAAAGCTCTTTGGCTCCTTTTTTTTCCCCCTTCTCTCATGGGTGGAAATGAAACCTTCATTGGAAAATTTGAAACAATTCAAAATAATAAAAATATTTGATTTTACATATAAAATGAATATTTGAATATCAAAATTCTAAGAGACTTATTTGGCAACTTTAAGATGTGTGGACTTCAATTCCCAGAATTCCTCACAAGCAGGCTGGCTAGAAAATTCTAGGTGTTGAAGTCCATACATCTTAAAGTTGCAAAGTTGAAAAACACTGAACTAAACAGACACATAATGACTTGATTTGTGAGCAGAGGGGCAAAGTTGCATAATATCTAAGGAAAACCTGGTATTAAAGTGGTGGACGGTTTATGGTTGCTTCTGTGGCTGAAACATCATTTGCTGCCTTCTTAATTCTTTGCTCCTCTTTCCACATTGTGTTCTTCTTTTTTCCTTAATTCTTCCTTAGTGTTGAGTGTTCAGCCATCCTTTGAGGAGGGTACTTGAAAACTTAACACTGAGGAGTTGGGCAGAGGGACTGAAAAATAAGAGTTGTGTTGAGTTCCTTCTTACATAAGGGGAAGTAAGTGTGGTGGCGAGGCCTAGCTACCTCCTATGTACAAATGTTTCCTTTCTTAGATTGCCAGTGGCCAAACAGATTTTCAGTATGTTTGTAGTACTGAAAAGCTACAGAACCTGTTTATCCCAGCCAAAGATGGGGTAACCACACATGCCCTGAGCCATGTTATCTCTTTCAAAGTGCAAACCGCTGTTTTAAAAAAAAGCAAACAAGAAGCCTCTTAGTCATCACAGCCTTAGCTGCTAGTAAATTCATTTAGGCTGCCCTATTACTACCTCATTATGTTTCATAACTTTTGTTCTCTAATTTTTAAAGCACTGAGCAATTTTTATTTAGGTGTGGAGAAATGAAATGTTAACTCCATGTAATTCCAAACTCATATGGTAAGGCCAAGTGGGCTAGAAACAGACTGCCATGGAGAAACAAGAGGGAATTGTCAACATGCTTGAAGTTTGTAAAAGTACCCCCTCCCCCATTGCTAAGCCTTGCAGAGGCATCAAATCAGACTTTAAAAAAAAAAATCTATCAGCTCCCAGAATGGACTGGTTTTTCCCATTTGAAAAGTTTTAAAAGGGGTGCTTGTGCAAGGCTCAAAGCATCTTAACTCTTGTGCTTCTCCCAACTCACTAAACAGATGGTAAAAAGTTTAGCCTCATTCATTGGTGATCCAACTAGTCCCTCGAGCCAGGAAAATTAATGTGGCCCTTGCTGTAAGAAAGTTGCCCAATCAGGTCTTAATAGAAGATGTGCTTGAAATATTCCTGTGAGAAGGAGAATTCAGCACAACACAGGCCCCGGGCATGGTTTGTTATGACCTTCTCCCTGGGGTGCTTAGCCTAAATGAACTGTAACTGTTCCATTTGTTTTCACTGGGTTTCCTTCCTGACAGATCCTGCCTGTGAAGTTCATTCCTCCAGATTTGTTCCCTGTTATGTTTGAAACAAGAAATAAATGGTATTGTTTTGATCGCTTGAATCTTAGTAAATATGTATGCTTGTAAAATTGTGTGCCAGCTGCTGATAACTCATGCACTTGGCATCATTGATTCAATTGATTGACTACAGAACAATTGTATCTCCTTTCTTCAGAAAAACATCAGAGACCAAGTAAGAATGGCCTTGCTCAGAAGGCCTTTTGGTATTTTAACAATGCATAGATGCCCTGTTAAATCAGGTGGGACAGAAAGAGCTAAAACATATAAATTATTTCTGGCCTGTTTGATTTCAGCCTATGGTGTTATTGTTGAATGTGGTCTGTATTAACTGGAAGACTTGGTGCTTGGATTGTCAAAGACAATCAGCCCAGCCCACGGCAAAGGCACTTATAAAACAACTGCAATTCTTAGATACAAAAGAACAGTGAGAATGAACGACAGCAATAAAGCATCATACTTCAGGAATGTTAACACAAGCCAAAGCAATAAAGGTAGACCCACTAGATGGATTTAGGTTTCTATCATCAATACCAGGACACAATGGCTATCTGAAAACTAATCTCAAAAGACCAGCATTTTTATCTCAAGCACCACCCAGAATATTTCATTCTTGGATATTATTATTTTTTTTCCCTGTGAAAAGGTTTTGGTGAGAAATGTGTGATGGGATTTTGAAGCAACTCTAAGTTCAAGTAGATTGTGGATTTTTAGTGTTGTAAGATGCCCAGCAGCACCTGAGTGTGGGTTGAGTGCAGTGGTGGGTTGCCCCCGGTTCGGTCCGGTTCGCGCAAATAGGTAGCGGTGACGCTTTGATGTCACCGAACCGGTTCGCAGCATCCCGGACCCGGGCCCACCCGCACGCCCCAACGCCCCAACTCACCTTTTTTTTAAAAAATCACTGAAATTAGCTCTCTGCGCATGCACAGACCGCTTTTTCGGCGATTTTTCAGAAATTAAAGTTTCTGCCCATGCGCGGTAGCGTGGTTTTGCGTGCACGAAGAGAACCGGTAGCGAAGGTGGTTAGAACCCACCCCTGGTTGAGTGGCAATATAAATGTGTTTATTAAATAAGGGAAATTTCTTGAGCATTTTTTACATGAATTTCTTTTCACCTTTTCTGGGTGGAAATTCAGAAATCCAATGACATTCAGTTAGAAGCTAGCAAGTTATTTGTTTGCCATGCATCTGAATATTTAATTGCTTTATCTATCTAATTTTACATTTTCTCAAATGCATGAGCAAAAAAATACCATAATTTATCATCTGAAAATTTTTCAGTGTAGTTCCCACACAAAGTTTCAAAAGAAACATCCAAGCAAAAATTCATGTACTGCGTTCATAAATGTAACAGACAAGCATCACTGTATCGGGGAAATTAATATACTGCAAAAACTGTCTGAATAAACAAAATAGCAACATATTCATAAAAATTTTAATGTAAACATTTTTTTTCTTTTTAAAATATGATTTCTGCATCTAGATTGCAAAATTTCCTGCTAGGCTAATGGAAAAATGAATGTTAGGCATTTTTGGTGTCTCATTGCAGCTATTTGATCATCATTCATTTTTAGCAGCCCAAATCTGATAACCCAATTAATAGGAAAATTCTAAAAAAATTATGAAAATAAAATGAATTGATACTATAAAGAGAAAAGGAAGATATTGAGAGAACTGCAAATGACAGATTTTCAAAGCAGGGAAACAAAGGACATATTTCCCATTTCTATTTAGGTATATATTAAGCTGTAAATTGTTGTTCTTCAAACTCCAGATGGAATCAGACTACAGTTTTGGGCTGTTTGTAAACACTGATGTCATGTAATATATATTTTTGGTCCTGTTTAATGCATCTGCAATACGGCTGCTGAAACTTAAATTCCAAATACAGTTGATACATTCTATGCTTCTTTTGTTTTGTTTTTTGCAAAAGTAAATATTGTATTTGGACTAAAACTGTGCAGGAAAAAGCTCCTCGTCTTAGGGGTTTCAGAATACACAGCTTTCTTCTACCACAACATTATCTTGGGCACTTATATTTGGCTTCTCTTTTGACAGCTACCTCTCTTTATTTCTTTTTCTGCTTTGTCTTACAACTTAGAAGCTTGATTCTATGAAGTCAAATGTCTTTCTTCCTCTCATATTTGCTGTGATTTGACAGCAGGAATTGGAGTCAGTTATGTACAAAGTAAATTCAAAATGGATGCCAAGAAACATTGGATCAGAATGCAGATTTCAGACAGAGCAGAAAGAAAATACAGTCTCATACACATACACACCCTCACACACACCAGCTTTGGTCAAGCTAAACAGAAATGACAAATTCTCTGCTGGATTACCTTTGGTAGAAGTGATTAGTACTTACATATTTTTTATTTAAAACAAGACTCTATTTATTATGATTTTCTGGAGACATGCACACACTCACCACGCACATATTACAAATATTCCAAATATTTCAGGAATAAGTCTGGCATATAATGGGCAATATTTTAATAACATATGGATTTAAATGCATATGTTTAAGAATATGAATACATATTTGTGTGTGTGTGTGTACTGTATATGTATATGTATTTAACCATTTAGTTGTGTCCAACTCTTGACAACTTTATAGGCAAGTGCTCTCCATGCTACCCTGTCAAGGACAGCTTCTTTCAGTTGTTAGATGTTCATCTTTGATGGTATCAGCTTTGATGGTATCAAGCCAGCGAGTGCTTGCTCCTTCTTGTTCCACTAACCATTATTACATAATTCTAGTTGACCTCAGGAATTAGGAGAAATAGATCATAAAACATAAATCCTCAAAATAAGGAGCCAGAGCCCCTCCCCTTCTGATAGAGATGGGTGGTTAAGAATTGTGATAATAAATAAATAAATAAATAAATAAATAAATAAATAAATAAATACATACATACATACATACATACATACATACA
>JANHFM010010791.1:72396-90273 GCA_032468115.1 Grayia smithii | reverse complement strand
AGAAGAAGAAGAAGAAGAAGAAGAAGAAGAAGAAGAAGAAGAAGAAGAAGAAGAAGAAGAGGAGGAGGAGGAGGAGGTAGAGGAAGAGGAAGAAATTCCTGTCCTAAGTTTGTGGCAACTTCATTTGTCAGAAGGTAGAAGAAATAACAATGGCACCTGCTATCTTGTATTTATTTCTTACCAATAAGGAAGAATGGGTTGAAGAAGTAAACCTTGGGAAAAAATTACCATGTTGTACTTGAGTTCCTAATATCAAGATGAAGGGGAACAGAGAAGAGTCAGACTTGTGTTTTTGAATTTGGAAGATTGGGTTTGGATGAAATTGGATGGGAGGTCACCATATCCAGTGGCTTGAAATCATATTTAGAATGATATAAACAGAATAGAATAAAGTGAAAAAGTAAGATTGAGTCTAAATTTCAGGAAAACAAAGATAATGGCAATAGCTGCAGAAGGACATGAGATGTTTACAATCAACAAGGAGGAAATTGAATTAATTCAAGAATTTATCTTCTTTATGGTAGTTCTACACCTGAAATCAAATGCAGAATAATCTAGGGCAGGAGTGTCAAAGTGGATTTCTTCAAGGGCCAGATCAGCATTGTAGTTCTCTTCCTTGGCCGGCCGGGGTGGGGGGTGGGGGAAGTTGGGATGGATGCCTCCTGCAACACCTTGCCGGCTACTACTACTACAACTACTACTACTACTACTATTACTACTACTACTACTACTACTGTTGAAACTTTGGAAAAAGTTCAAAGAAGAGCAACTAAGATGATCAAAGGCCTACATACTAAACCATATGAAGAATGGCTGCAGGTTTGGGGTTTGTCTAGTCTAAAGAAAAGAAGAATTAGGGGTGACATGATAGCAGTATTCCAGTATTTGAGGGGTTGCCACAAAGAAGAGAGGGTCACATTATTCTCCAAAGCACCAGAGGGAAGGACAAGAAACAATGGTTGGAAACTAATCAAAGAGAGATGCAATCAGGAATTAAGGAGAAACTTCCTAACAGTGAGGACAATTAACCAGTGGAACAGTTTACCTTCAGAAATCGTGGGTGCTCTATCACTGGAGGTTTTAAGACGATACTAGACAGTCACTTGTCTGAAATGGTATAGGTTCTCTTGCTTGAGCAGGAGCTGGACTAGAAGACCTACAAAGTCCTTTCCAGCTCAGCTCAGCTCTATTCTATTCTATTCTATTCTATTCTATTCCATTCCATTCCATTCCATTCCATTCCATTTTTATTTCTATTCTAAAAACAGAGAAATTGATATAAATACAAAAAGCAGGTTAATTAGAGCACTAATCTTCCCTATAATGCTGTACAGGAGTGAGAGTTAGGCACCAAGAGGGGCTGAGAAGAATTGGTGCCTTTGAACTATGGGCTGGTGTAAATTATTGCGCATACCATGGACAGCTAGAGCAACCAACAGAGAATCATATAAAACCAGAAACATCACTAGTAATCAGAATCACAAGACTACATCTGATTTACTTTGGCCATGTCATGCATGCAAATTCTTTGGAGAAGTCAGTGATGCTAGGAATGGTTAGTGGATCAAGAAGAAGAGACAAGCAAAGATATCGCTGGCTTGATACTATCAAAGCTGATACAGATGAAAATCCAACAACTGAAAGAAACTGTTTAACAGGATAGTATGGAGAACACTTGCCTATAAAGTCACCAAGAATCGTACATGTCTGGATGGTTAAAACTACCAATGCTAGAATAGTATACACAGAACTGTTGTTGCAAACTGGCCAGTGGTGTTATTAAAGAGAGGAAATCATACAGATCTTTTAAATAAACAATATTTAAATGGATGGACAGAAAACACTACCCTGTCTTCAAAAAAGGGGAAGAAAAAGGAAGTACCAAAATTTGTAGACACCTCAAACTGATGTTTATGCTACAACTTCAGGCAGATTATTTACACCATGTTTGCAAGCCCTGGATGAAAGAGTTGAAGGGATAATTATCAAATTCTCAGATGACAGAGAATGAAGAGAAGAAGCTAACATGGTAGAATAGAAGTTTAACAATAGAAGTTTAACAACAAATGTAAAATCCTGCAAGAGAAAAAAAATGAAAAGCATGCATACAGAGTGAGGAAACCCTGGTTTAGCAATTTTTTATATATGTAAGAGGTCTAGGTATTTTAGTAGCTCATTCTGAACATAAATCAACAGTGTGATGACTATCTTTTCATTTGCCATCTTTTAGAGTTTGTAATGTTGCTCTTCTTCCATCAACATTACTGGAAGAAGTCTGATTGCAACTGTGATGCTCACTTTCATCAACCACTTGTATCACAAGAAAGCTTTGATTGGTTAATTGTATGGTCAAGTTTTTTATTATTATTATTTCAACCTATTGCCTCCAACAATCTGGTTCTCAGTTTACCTACCTCAAAAGGATGGAAGGCTGAGTCAACCTTGAGCCTAGTGAGATTCAAACTTGCACTAATTGCAGGCAGCATGAGCTAAGTGGAACCACTTAGCAGTGCACTAGCTAAGTGCGTCACCAAGGCTCACTTAAAGTTGATGTCAACTCTTAGCAATCACAAAGTTTTTCTCCCAATGGATTTGTCCTCAGCCTCATCCTTCAAGTCTTCCAATTGTTGCACCTATTGTCCTTGTAACCGAGTCCATCCATCTTCTGTTGACCTCTTTCTTGCCATGCTTCCCAACAATATTTTTCAAATAACATCCAAATTATAATATGAGTCTGATTGTGCTTCAAGTAATAACTCTAGCTTAATTTGTTTGATACTTTGGCTTTTTTCTTGATCATCCACAGAATTTTCAGGAGTCTATTTCAATTTCAAAGTTCAAAGCATCAATATTGTTTCTATTCTGCTTCTTCAAAGTCCAACTTTCACTTCCATCAAGCATCACAGGGAAAACCCTAGTGCAGCGATGGCGAACCTTTTCCAGCTCCCGTACCACCGAGCCCCGACATGGGCGTGCAACCGTGCCACTGCACAGGTGCAGAGCTGTCGCATGTGCCCCCCCCGTGGTGCGCGTGCAATTGCATCATCTGCGCATGCACAGAGCAGGTGCACACGGAGCAGGTGCACACACACACGCTGCCTGTCTCGCATGCATGCGCAACCACGTGTGCATGCACACGAGAGCCGAACTGCGTGCATGCGCAGGAGCAGGTAAGTGCGGCGATGGCTCGCATGCCGGACGAAATGGCTCCGCGTGCCACTTCCAGCACGCATCACCAACACGGCCCTCACGGCTCTCATCATTTCTGTTTCTGCTAGAAAAAGCTATTTCAAACATTGGCCATTAAATCTTAGTTTCAGAGTAACTTGACAATTCAACATGCACAGCAGCTTACCTGATTTGTGTCAGTGTTCACTTTAGTCATTACAGGACTGATTATTTCCAATACTGTTGCTCAGCCTGATCGAGAGTGAGAGATGCCAAGAACCATAACTCTGTAATACAGGGATGGCCATATTCCACCCGACTTATCAGATTTTTACCAGATGCATTGTAGGTTGAGAGCTTTCAGATGAATACAGTCCCTCCACTGGGTTCATTTCTAATTTTTTATTTGTTGAGGCAAAACAGCTGAATTGGAAAATATGACATGTGACTTGATAAGTTACTCCTGGAAAGAACAGGTATTTGTCCCTACATGATCAAGAAGACACCTTGGGATCAGAGTCTAAGCATATGTAACAAACTTGCATCACTTCCCAGAAGACCTCTCCCTCTCCCTCTCCCTCTCTCTCCCTCTCCCTCTCTCTCTCTCCCCCTCCCCCTCTATCTATCTATCTATCTATCTATCTATCTATCTATCTATCTATCTTTTATATGCCACCCATCTTGTTATCCAAAGCAATGCTGGGTAGCTCGATATTCAACTCTTAGACTAATACCGACAGGGAGGCAAGAGGCACAACATATGTTTTCATCTTGCAAAGCCATAGAAAAAGGTTTCCAGTCATCATCCAGCTAAAGAAATCCTATCTAGCAGAATTATTTTATCTATGACAGGAAGCAATTGTCTTACGAAAGGACATGCACTTTTATTTTACACTGATGTCTGTTTTCCTCCATGACTCAGCTTCATTCCTGACTGGAAAGAATTCTATTCCTTTTGTGAAAAATATTTTCCATCTGCAGCTTTGGCGTGTATCTTATGGAAAGTCCAACACTGTACCAATGAATCTACAACCCGAGAGAAGACTTTTCTCAGCGCCCCATAGCCAACTCTGCTCTACAAGCACCTCAAACTTCACGTGCAGATTAGAAGCACAAATATAAGTATGGTACAGGGAGATGCATTTCCACACAGTTAAACCAGACACTGTTTCATGAAAGTCATCCATTAATTTAGTTGCAGGGCTCTTTTGAGTGGCCAATGAGAAGCCCTATTGAAGCTGACACTACTCACACAAATGAATGTATACTCTGCATATAAGGCATGATGTTATAGCAAGTTACATCTATACAGTGCATTCTCTATGATATGATAGAAAAGTTGGCACTTTTTTTTTTTGAAAGGGGTTGCAGAGAACAACCTGTTTTCATCTTGCATTAAGAACATCCTTCTTTCTGGTAATATATTCGGATGGTTCCTGAGCATGTTTGGGTTTTTTTCCACCCTTACAGCCAATCAGCAAAACCAAAACATCAAACAGAAAAATAACAAAGCGGAAAGGGGAGGAGAGAAAAAAGAAAACAAGTGTGAATTAAATTCTTTATTACAAAAAAGGAAAAAAAAACATAGATGACGTTTTTTTTAAAGATATTTTTGTCAAAAATAAATATTTCTTATGGAATCTTGAGATTAGCCAGTGTGGCTAGTGATTTTTTTAGCCACAGTACAGAAAAACAGTAGCACCAATAAATAAAATGATAGTAAAATTTTCTATAATCTGGGGCAGAAGAAAAGTTTACATATATAAAAAATGTAGTGTCTAATTAATCACACATATACATAAACATATATATATATATATACACACACTTACACAGGTATAGCCAAATATATATATATATATATATATATGTAGATGTATAAACTTTGCTTAAAAGGAATGTGTAGGGATGAGTGTTAAGTATTAATTAAATAACTGATCATGCTATTCACTTTCTCAACAATTGGGGAAGATTGGTTGAAACAGAAGAGTTAAAAATTTATACATAACAGTACAAAAAAAAAAGAGGTACAACTTATAAATAGTAAAATTAAATATTAAACAAAGAATACTGAAAAATACCTAGTTTAAATTATTATTACTTTTTAATTTCTAATTTTAAAGGGATATTAAACAAGTATATAGAACGTCACCTCACACAGCATGAATATATACATTTCAGTTATACATGTGTGCACAAGCGCACACATCCCCACACAGACACACACACATACAGACTGAATGCATACCATATTTCTATCAGCTAGAGGGGAATTTTATAGTGGTTAATAAACACTCGTCAAAGGCTGATTTAAGGCCATTTTTTTTCTTGCTTTTCTGTAAACAGATAAGCATTTGGCAGGATTCTGACATGGACCAAGTATAGTACAAAAAGAAAACAACCAGAGACTGAGAAACAGGCATACACACACACCAGTCCAATGAAGGCAATGAGACGCAACTTTCCAGGTACACAGAACAGTGCTCTACATTCGCAGACTCAGCTATGCAATCTCCAACAATGGATTGATAAATGTTCTGACAATGCCAAACAGATGGCCAGATCCAAACAACATTACATGTCTTAGGGAAAGAGAGGGACTGGAAGGGGAAGACGGGGAAGGAGAAGGGCAAGGAGGATCTTGCACTATTTCATGGTAGGGAAAACGTGTTGCTTGGATGCTGTCCCTTTCAAACATCTAGAGATAGTCATCTTCTTCAGAGTTGATTCACTAACTTCATAGCAACCAGAAACCTATGGAAGCATCACATGCACACCATACAGCAATAGCCTTCCCATGGCAGCAGTGCTGATCTGGACTTAAAATAGCTGGATGGCATGCTGCCTGGTGATACCCCAATGAAGTTCCATGCAGTAAGAAAAATGGGAATCCTGTCCTTGCAGATTCAGTGATGTCCAGCAATTCTCCTAACGTATTTGATCTGGGACTGCAGAACGTTTAACAGAGAACAGTACCCAGTGGCCATCAACCAGTATCATTTTGCATTTCCCAGCAAAGCAAGCCAAAGCCATGTCATCTTTGGACAAGTCAAATTGCTTCAGATATTCATAAGAGTGTATTGCTGCCTTTAAAAATCTGCCTTATCACCTTCTGTCCAAATACCTAATAAATGCCTGGTGACTTAGATGCTTTGGTGTTTCAAGTGTTTATAAGCAAGGCACTGAAAATTGTAGCTTGATTCCCCAAGAACAATTTACTGATTGCTAAAACTGAATCTCGACGAATCAGATTGGCTGGTCCAAGTCCCATATTCTAAGGCAGTGTTTCCCAATCCTGACAGCTTTAAGAGGTGTGACTTCAATAACCAGAATCCCCCATGGCTGAGGAATTCTCAGAGTTAAAAGCCCACATATTTTGAAGTTGCCGATTTGAGAAACATTGTTCAAAGGACGTCTTCAAACCAGAATTAAATGGAATCTTGCCAATTGCTTGGTATCAAAGCTTTGTCTACTGTCTCTGAAAGTTACATATATACTGGCTTGGTTACAAACAGTTATTTAAAAAAAAAAAAACTTGTTTTGGACCTATATGCAAAAAAGAAAACCATCACTCCTCCTTCTTTCATCAGATTTACACTGGTTTAGATTTTGGTGATGAAATCAAAATCTAAGCATGTTAAAATGCTATTAACTCTGGGACTTAAATCAGACTCTGTGTGCACCTGAACTTAAATCTTTTTGCATAGAATAACTTAAGGCTATTCAATTAGGTTCCAAAACTGTTACGGGAATAACCCAGCAATCAACCATTCAAGAAACTAACAGAAAAAGCTTGAGATAGCCTTCCCCAGACTGCTACCTTCCAGAACTATCCAACGGCAATTCCAACTTTCCTCAGCCTATTTGCCTTGCCAATTTGGAATATTGGCTCTGAAGCCTAACAGCTATGGGAGAGCTTGGATTGGGGAGGCTAATCAAAAGCTTACATGGCTGGTCTGTATAGTTCAATGGGGAAACTGAGGAAAACAATCACACTTTGTAAGGTCTACAGTGGGCACTCCAAAAGTAAAGGTCAAAGTCAAGGTTAATTATTTAATTTGGGAATAGGCATGGCTTTAGGGACAGAGGGAAGCATGGTGGTTTTGTCTTCCTTCTTAAATCTGCTTTATAGCAGTGTTGTTTAATTAATTATTTTAGCTCGTGCAGTGAATAACTGGACAACACATTTAGAACCATCCCAAAATCACATTGCTCCTTTCATTCCCCATATTCTCTTTAACTTAACAGTAGAATCTTCTTAAGTAGGGAAGTCGTAAAGGTTGTTTTAGAATGTCACACAAGGTCCCTCTTTCATTCAGAAGTTCTTCTGCCAACATTGGGAGCAGAGTAACTCTGGAATTCAATGTATAGTCCCACTCACCTTTCATGCACCTTTCATGCGTATCTGGATGGCTGGGCCAAATTATCCAGATATTATTGATAATGGGGAGACTCTATGCTAATTTTTTGTGGTGGTAATAAGTCCTACATCACAAGTCCAGCAAAGAACACTATGTCTTAATATATTCATGGTATAAGACTGAGAATAACAAATTTACAATGCTAAAGAGTAAGCTCTCACCAGCTTTTCCCTCGAAGGCCCAAAATGTAACAAGCCAATTTTAAACTTATTAGGCACCAAAAAAAAATAAATAAAACCACCCCTATACAGATGTATGTACCGGTATGTACCCCCTCACTCACACACACTCACACATCCTGCCTATTGCGCATATATACTTAAATTAATATCCCTTTCCAGAGAAGTTCCAGAAGTATCTTCAGTGGCAGCTCTGTGCATGATGGTTGACAGTGCTGGTTCAACTGCCCGGCTCTCTGTTAGTCCCCCTTCTTTCCTCCGTCTCCTTCTGCTAATGTGACATCCATGATTTAAGTAGCCAGCAGGGATGGCAGGATTCCAGGGATGCCTCCTTGAGCTGAAAAGTCCAAAGTCAGCCATTTCCCCATCATTAAGGCCAAAACACATTATCTGTGGCAAAATGTTCCTGCAGCAAGTCAATACAAAAATATACACCAATGACCCAGTGAAGCCAGCAGATTGTGAGCCAGACTCAGAAGAGATTTGCGAGAAGGAAGGGAAAGGGAATTTGATTGAATCATCAGTTCCAGCATTTAAGAGTTATTTCCTTGACCTTTTGACCCACAGTATTCCAAGGTGCCATTTTGGGAATCCCCTGCCATCTCTTCTCGTACAAACAGGAGTGGGGCAGGAGAGTGGGGAGAGGAAGTGAGACCAGCAGGCTTTAGAGGGTCAGGAAGAGTATGAAGAATATATTGAGCAGTATTGACTGGAGTCCAGTCGTAGTTTTTTTTCATATGTCCCAAATAGCCCACTTGTGTCCACAGCAGTTGAGTATATCCAGTGAAGACACCAATAATGTTAGCAATGTTTTAGAAATTCAGTATATATACATATGCACATACATATTCATATACATATACATATACTTCATGTGTATTGGGAGTCCCAAGCATATATCACTCCACTCTCCCTGGCTCTATAACTTAGCAGCATGAGAAGGAAAGTTTTTTTCTGTAAAACCAGTTCAAAACCAAAAGGTGAATCCTGCGCGGGTCCTCAGGGAATGTTCCTTCCAGAGTCCATCGTCCATACTCAAAAGTGCTGTGCGCTGCTGATCCTTCATTTTTAGTGTTCATTTGGATTAGTGTTTGTTTTCTGTTTCTGACCAGGTGAGATGTCAGGCTCCAGAACCAAGGCTGTGCCTGCACTCCCTTTCTTCTCTGCTGCTCACCGCCTTGGTTTTTCACATCTGTGAAGGAGAGGAGAGAAGGGAGGAGAGTTTATGTCACTGTATGCGGGATTCTCCAACATTAACATGGCATTAACAGGTGAGAAGGAGCCTCTTGCGTTAAAAGATTAGCGAAAGTGTTTTGCCACAGAATAAATCAAAATCCTACAACAGGGACCAACAGCAAAGAGAAAGAAAAAGCCACGGCATTTCCTCCAGTTTTCTCCCCGCAGATAAGAATACTGTTAAGAATACTACTTCATCTCCAAAGTTGGTTTTTACATCCTGGCATACCTCTCACTCGTACCTGTAGAGAAACAATCTACCCTGTTTCGCCACACCGACTTCTTCTGCTGTGTTTTTTAAGAGGTGCAGCCAAAGCAAGCCAGCAAAAGGGGGAGAAAACAAAAGAGCTTAATTCCGCTGCTTGCAGAGGCGGAGATTAGTGCCTAAACACAGCAGCAACCATAGCAGCTGTGTAGAAGCCAGGAAACGAAGAATCAGCTGTGCCCTTTGAGGTCCAGATTTCCTCCCTGCAGTGAAGAGTTCATTTGAAGCAGCCGAACAGCTGCCAAAGCCAAAACAATCCAACCTATCCTCTGGCACTACTTGAGGGCAACCTGTGTGCTGGCCTTGGTTCTACGCTGGGGCCAATTTCTTAATTAGCTGGTTTTTTTTCCCCCTTCTTCTTCCCCTGGGAATAGCATGGCACTTACTTCAAGGATTATTTCAAACTTCTCATTGGTTAATTTGAGGGGGAACTATAAAGGTCAAGGTCAGACAACTGTCTGGTTTCTCTCCAGGGGCTACTTCTGCACCGTGAACTGTAACTCAAGAAGAGCTGGCTCTCTTCTTGCTGCGGCACTAGGCATCCACACTCAGATTACAGACCTTCACATCTTTCCTCTACACACGCAGCCATGGCTCAAGTCCTTGCCCAGGCAGAGAACTGAGCTTCGTGATATATAAGTATAAAGCCCAATGCCATCAGCCCAGCTCTAGGTGAGCATTTCTGATGGACCAGGAAAGGTAGAACCTCATGCACTATTCTCAGAGTCACAGCAAATGTGTTCTGCCTTTTCAGAACCATACTTAGGGGTGGCAGGCTGACATTTGCAGCCACAAAGGAGGTAACTCAGATGACAGTATGCCACCTGCATGACACCAGGTAGGCTATCCATCTGGGATAGATATCCTGGTTTTTACTTGGACCACTTGAGCTGTAGCCGGGCTCTTCACTCTTCTGAACACACAGAAATAATATAGAGAAGGAAAGTGGCTAATCACACATTCTTCTTTTAAAAACACGCGTTTCTAGAGTAAAAGAGAAGTGCAGGAAAGAATGCATGTCTGGATTTATGACACAGTCCCAGGTAGATTTAATCAGGTCTGCTACAGAGCTTAAAAAAGATGGATTGGGACAAGATATTTGCTTCGGAAAAAAAAAAAAAAGACTGGCAATCTCATTAAACAGCCACTTGCATTAAATAAGGACTTGCATAAAGGTCTTTGAGGACTTCTCCTGAGTGCTAGCAATGTGGGAGGAGCCACCTTGTTCCCTAAGAGATGTATTCTAGATTATCTATCATCACCCTACTGACTGACAGTACCATTCACCTCTGCCAGAACAAGGGAAGTTTTAAACTTTAGGCAGATTACACCATCTCTTTCCCTCTTGCCCAACTGGCCAAGCTGAAGAAAAGAAGGATACTAGAATCCTGGCACCAGAAGCCAGCAGAAGCTCATTCCTTTCTCTCTCTCTCTCTCTCTCTCTCTCTCTCTCTCTCTCTCTCTCTCTCTCTCTCTCTCTATATTTGTGTTGAATGAATGTGTCTGAGAGAGTAGTATGTGGGGTTTATTTTCTGTTTTTTTTCATTCTTCAGGACACAAACCTGCAAGTGCGCTCGTTTAACTCAAGCTGCTTCGACTTGCAACGTGAGTCTGTGAATTTGCAGGAACATTTACAGGTCAAGGGATCTTGTTTGTACAAGTGCTTTCTCCTTTCTGAGCAAGGTTCACAGTGACTGCAAAAAGGCAAAAGGAAAGAGGTCTAAGCTACAGCGCTTTAGCGGGAAGAAATGTACACATGCAACACCCTACACATTGAAGCAACCCTTGCCCCCACCCCTTGCCCCCCCCAGTCCCAACATTGCATGCCTAGAGCACTGCTGGGAGAGGAGGGCGGACACTCCCAAAGGCATTCCAACACTTACTTGCAATAGCTTTTTAAAAGGCAGAAATGGGCTCTCTGCAACGGCCTAATCCACAAATCCTGCATTTGTCCAATTTGCAGTGGAAAGGAGAGCCTCCTTATTGTTAACTGAGGCCTCTGAGCCAATGGCAAAATAATAATACTCAAGGGCAATTCTTTCTACAGAAAAGCCCCTGTCTTTAAAAAAAGAGAGAGAGAGAAAACAGGCTTCAGAACCCAGCTGCTCCTATTCAAGTTGTGTCATTTTCCATACGGATTGAATCAAAACAGCAGCTCTTGAAATCCCTCACCCGCATCACCCCACCACCTAAGAATGACTGGAAATGCAGGATTTGATGAATTGAGATGTAGAAAAGGCAGAGAAAGAGAACAGGCACCCAATTCTGGCAGAGAGAGAAAGAGAGAACACTCCCCAAATTTTCCCAGAATCCTCTAGCTCCCCTCTGGTAATGGTTAGTATTTGCCATCAGTCTCCATATACACACACACACAGGCAAACATGCATGAAAGACAAGTATGAAGCTCTTGCTGCCACACCAACAGGATTGTAAGTGACAGCCAAGAGGAAATTAAGGAAGTGGGTTGAGGGAAATCATGTAAGAGCATTTTAGAGGGAAAGCAAGAGTGAAAATAAGAGAAATTTGCCTATCCTTTTAGGTCACTGTGTCTTTCAAAGACCAGAATAATCCCAAGCAAGAAAAGGATCACAGCTTTTATGTGCTCCCCAATGTTCCCAAACTTATAGTGCCACCACAAGAACAAGTGATTTGGAGATGCGAGTGAAAATTGTTTGCTCCTTTGATTGTTTGATTAGATGTAATGCAAGCAGGAGTTTTGATTTGAGGGGTGAACAGAAAGAAATGGGTAAAGGGCAGAGTCTAAAAGCACATGATGCAAAAAACGTACAAATTCTGTGGTTTATACCGGCCTCTCTTGCGCTTTCTTTTTTGACCCTTCCCCTTTCCTCGCTTTGATTTTCTGGAAGAAAAACAAAACAAGCAAGAGAGAGAGAGAGAGAGAGAGAGAGAGAGAGAGAGAGAGACAGTGCACAGGGGGAGGAAAGAGGAGGAAAAAGAGGGAGAAGCTACCATATGCACTTAGCTAAAGTATAAGCATCTAAACTCTGGAAGTTCTTGGAGTTAAGGCATTTCTGCTTTCTTGCTGTGAGCTGTTGTTTTTTAAGATGGGTGGCCATATAAATTTTTTAAACAAATTTGTTTCTACACTTCACACAACTCTTATCAAAAGTTGAAACTTGACAAGACTCTCAACTTCCTTTCCCGTTACAGACAGGCATGTCTCACTTCAAATATGACCCAGCCTACAACTCCTACAGCCTGCTCCTTCCCCAAGAAATTGAAACGCCTTATTTTGGCTCCAGTACTGGCCCATAAAGTCACTTCACTGGTCCCCAGATAGAATGGGCTCTCCATCCTCATTGAGGAAGAAAGAAGTTAAGGTTAACAATGTGCAAACATGGCTCCATTTGCACCAGCTTGTTTTATGGTTTTTATTTTGACGTGTACAAGCTTTACCCTCAGCAAATTATTTCTGAGAATAAAGCATCATTAGAAATAAAGCATCATCAGAAAGCATCATTAGGCTGTTCACCTACAATCAGGTAACAGTGAAAGAAGGGGAGGTAATTCTGCATTCTATGAAAAAGGAAGTAAACTATTAATATGCAGTTCAACCTCAATTGCTCTGGTCTTACTTGGAACATAAGGTAATTATGGCCTGTCTGAACTAATAAGCAAAATGTCCATGAGCTACTACATACAGGCAGATGAACTCTGATCCCTCCTGCTTCTGAAGCCCTTGCTGGTAACTAGAGGTTTAAAAGAGACCCAGCTTAGGTAAGGCAATGAAATAATGTTGTTAGGTAAGGCAACAAGGCTAACCTAACTGTCATTCCTTGGAAGATGACACAATATATATATATTTTAACAGAGAATCTGAGCCCCCTTCCCTGCTGCAAATGCTAGAGAAAGTAACGTATAGGTTTGGTTGTCCACCCTTTCATTAAAAATGGTGATCCTAAGAAACCAATTGGACTGCACGGTCTACCAGTTCATCTGATTTAATATTGTCTACACTATACGCCAGAGTCTCTGGTAGGTTTTCAGGCAAGTGATTTTCTCAGCTCTGCCTGGAAAAACCTTGGGACCTTCTGCAAAGCAAATTCCTACCCACACATGTTAAGGTCTTCCTATGTACTTTTGATCGTGTGTACAGGTCTAGAGCAGCAATCCCAGCCAAAAAGAAAATCAGGTGAAACTTAGTACGTACTGCTCCAGTAGTAAACTCTGGGAGAAATGCACATGGAAAAACACAATATTCTTGGGACAATACCTAATACAAAGAAAGTACTCCTTTCTTCCAAGAAACAGTTTATTTAAACTTTGGAAGAAAGAGATGCTGTAATAAGGGAGGAAGTCCCTGAGGTTAATGGACAGGATGTGCCCTGGATCTTGTTCAAGCCTCTTGGTTGGCATCAGTTTTTCTCTCCTAACCACAAGCAAAGTAAGCATCACAAGAACACAGAACTACTAGCAGGGGCAGAGAAAGCATGTTTACTTCAGGAAACTTTCACAAAGTTTTACATTCATTTATGCCACATTCATTCAGAGGCACACCATGAAAAAGGCATCAAGCATAAGAGGAATTTTAGCTTAACCCAAACCAGAGGGAACCCGATACCGATATGGAGATTTGCAAAGCGAAGTAAGCCACCTGAAGGAGTGGAAAGCGATAGTCCCAGAGGGAAGACTGTGGCCACGGTGCTCACTCAATCACAACACTTTTACATCTCTGAGTCACTCTGCCATTCAGCTGAATAACATGTGCACCAGAAGAGTAAGCCAAGCTAGCAGTATTTCCCTGGGCAATCCACTGATGGCTCCACAATGTGAATTCATGAGAATTCAATTAAGCTAGGACATGTATGAGAACAGCACAACTAACTAAAAATATCCTCCCCAAACCCCATTCTCTCTCTGTCTCTCTCTTTCTCCCCCAGCTTCCAAGCCAAATTCCAGACCAGGAACCATCTTAATATACCCTCACGGTGCATGCATGCATTTATTTCTAAACTAGAAATTGAAAAAGTATATCCATATTTGATTATGCTGGCTAATGTATAGAGAAGAAATCTATTTTATCATTCAATAATACTACACAAATCTCAAGGTAGATGTCAGTTTCACATTACAAGATCAGCTACTTCCATTCCCACAACATAGCTCATCTACAGTCACCACAATGCAGTATTTCCAGATGCTTTGAGCTACTATCTCGTTGGCCCCAGACTGCAATACCAATAGCCTGGGATAGAGATTCCAAAAGCACTATAGAAGGCACCATGCTGGGGAGTGCTAGCGATAAAATGAATATACCTCTCTTTATTCCACCTTTCATGATTGATATGCAAAGTTAATTCACATCAAAACGCTACCCACCCTTTGATTGGGCATGTGTTGGCTTTTGGTTCATGAAAGAGCAAACTCCCTTGTTCTAAGTGAGATAGCAGAGCCCCCATGCACAGCCTTAATGTTAGGCATCTATGAAAATTGCTGTGAACATCAGCAAGTTTTCATCAAAGCAGCAAAGAGAGGAGTGGGCAATGGTGACCAAATGTATGTGGAAGGAAAGTTTCAGCTTAGAATCCATTTGAAAAGGGATAAAAGCTTTCGGTTAATTCCATGCTGTTCCTGATGTATTTTTTTTTTAATAAGTAAACAGTTTCAAAATGGCCTCAAGGCATAAGGGAACCACAGCTGTCAAAGCTACATGTGTGACTGTAGCTAAGAGGAATGGATTCAAGGTACAATTCTTTAGATGATTTCTTAAAAAAAAAAAAAAAAAACAGCAACAACCAGTTCTTATTTGTAGTGATCTGGGAAAGAAAGGAGGGAGATCACCAACACCAATTTAGGGGAGGGATATAATCCAGGTCACTTACTTTTCTTGTCTAATTCTGACTTCTTTCTTTTGTCTATAACGGAAGAAAAGAAGAGCAGGATTAGAAGACAACTAGCAATAAATACAAATATCCCATCCACGCTTTTACCACCCCACTTTCAGCAGCAAACATAATAAAGGATGATCTTTCTGCCTTCCAGCACTGCCTTTCTCAGCCTTCCAAATGTTCCAGACTACCAATTCCATTATCCTTGTCAACTGGCAATGTTATCTGGGAATAATGACAGCACAAGCTTAAAACGCCATAGGACCATCAGGTTGATGAAGGTTGGCCTTAATTTATGACAGCCAAGGGCAGAAAAAGAAGCACATTTCTTTCTGACCAAATTAAACGCTGTTCAGATGTTATGCCCAAATATATGCATTAAAAAGTCATACCTTTTGTCCTTGCCCCCAATATCCCCTATTTCCCTTTGCCCAACATTGACCGAATAGCAAAATCTGAAGGGAAATTTTGTAAATGTTGATATGAAAATGAATTTAATTTGCACTGACGTCAGAGCTCTGCCTTATACGGATCTATTTATTATTAGATTTATATCCCACTGTTATTTTTGTACAACTCAAGGCAAAATATACAATATTTCCGCCTTCTATTTTTCCTACAATAAACCTGTATGGTGAGTTGGGCTGCGGAGGTGACTGAACTCACTTTCATGCCTAAGGAGGATTAGAACTTGCAGTCTCTGGGATTCTAGTCCAGGCACTTTAGCCACTAGACCAAAGTAGCTCTCTTGATTGTAATCATGTTCTCATTATCATGTAAGCGTATAGTAACAAAGGCTGGGGGTTAAGGGTTCAGAGCACATAGGGACATAAGGCACAACCCAACCACCTGTTTACTCCGTTGGAGCAGAACAGCAATACAATGTTTCTTAACCAGCTGCTGGTTCTCAATTGCACCTACCCAAAGAATGTACCAAGCAGCCAGTGAAATTTCCATGACAGAGATTGAGAGCATGTAAGCACACAGATTTATTTTGTGACCTAGATGCAGACCCATAAGGAATGCTTCTCCTACTGAAGCAATGTTGATGCAACTGAGGTTTCTTAAGATGAAAAGTTAAGCTCTCCTGTTACTGGACAGTGGACTTACATCAACTGTCAATCAGGATAGATGAAATCACCAAGCCAATGGCTAGCAAGGAAAAACCCTTCACAATATAAAGCAGATCACAAGATTTTGAGTGGATAGGTGGATACAGGTGGGCAGCCGGATACAGTTGGTACAATGCAGTGGTGTGTTTCTACCAGTTCATCCCGGTTTGGGTGAACCGGTAGTGGCAGTGGCGGGAGGCTCCGCCCACCTGCCCAGACATCATCACAGATGCTCTGCGCATGTGCATAAGGTTCTGCATATGTGCAGAAGCGCCCCGCACACACGCACACTCCCGATTCCGAACAGGTAGCAAAAGTAAATGGAACCCACTACTGGTACAATGGCACAATTCTTCTCCAAATTCAATCAGAAAAGCTCTCCGTCCTCACCTGCATTCACATTTACTGTGCTGCTGGAAGCTCATTGGATGTATATGCTGGCTCTGAAAGTGTTTGAGTTTCATGATCTAGAAGGAAAAAATGTGGGCAGAAGGGAGAAAGAAAAAAGAGGAACCGTGAGTCACATTTACAAACGGACAATGTTCAACAGCCATCTCACAAAACAAATAAGCAAAATAATGCTAAAACAGAGGGGGCAAAATCAAGGCTACATGAGTTAGCATCCTTAAGCTGCCATCCTATTCCCATGTTACCCTCTGAGCCAGTATTTCTTAAACTTTAGGATATGTCGCCTTCAACTACCAAAATTCCCCAGCCAGCCATGCTGGGAGTCAAAATCCAAGCATCTTAAAAAGTGTGAGAAACACTGCTCTAAATTCATGGGACTCAGTTCTGAGCAGGAAAGTATAGGAAAATGCTCAAAAGCAATAAGAAATGCCAAATTCTGATATGAATAGCCATGCCAAAAAAGGACAATTTAGTCTTCGTTTAGCAATTGCAATTGGGTTTAGCAAATAAGGTTATTAATCAAATCAGTCATTAGGTTTATTAGAAACCATGACTGTGTTTATGATCTTCAGTTTTCCTTTGCTTTCCAAACCTGCAAACTGGATTGGTTATAAAGTCACTTTTTCATCCCCATAATACCTACAAACAATCACTAAATGAGGCAGTCACTCAACAAGAACTACTTCGTAAATGGGCCTCATGCCCACAAGTTTAAAAGTTAAACGTTTTTTGTTTGTTTTTTTGCCCTGTTCTCCAAAACAGATTGCCTTACCAAGTGGTCTTGGCTACCTCACACAGATCCTTTGATATAGAGATTCTTAAATCTGGATGTTATTTAAAGAGAACAAAGCAAGGCGTATATATAGAACAGCAGCTCTGGGACAAAGTAACATGGCTATTTGGTTTATCAGGCGAACTACCAAAGTCTTTTAAAGCGTTTGGAAAGTGTAGCAAACACAGCAACCTGAAACCTGAAAAGTAGGTTGTTATTACATGGGTAATGTGATCCCTATATCTCTCTGTGCATATATGTGTATATAGTAGTACAGTCAAAAAGCGGTCTCTGGATTTTCAGGGGGAATTATATTCATGTTCAAATGAATGTGTACAAAGCACATCCCCTCACTTTACTAGCCTTCCCTTTGGAGAACACATGGCTGTGTTTATAGTTCTTGTAATAAAAAGGCCAGCAGGGCAATTTCTTTTCTGTTCTATTTTTTTTTTTTTTGGGGGGGGGGG
>JANHFM010010791.1:62234-72296 GCA_032468115.1 Grayia smithii | reverse complement strand
CCCCCCCCCCCCCCCCCCCCCCCCCGCTGTTTTTGTTTTTAATTTTTGGCTGCACTTTTTGTAATCTCAGAAGCACTTCTGACCTACTCATATTGCCCAGGGACAACATGACCTAGTCACGTTGCTCTGGTCACATTAAAAATAGGTAAAAGCTAGGTACGTCTAGCCTATCAAAAAGAAGGATGGAGGGGAAGGTATTGATTTATTCTCTAAGGGCAGGAAGTAATGGGTGCAAAAGAGATGCAACCTAGAAGTAAGGAGAAATATCCCGACAGTGAGAACAATTAATCAGTGGAATACCTTGTCTCTGGGTGTTGTGGATGCTCTATCACTGGAAGTTTTCAAAACTAGACTGAACAACCATTTGATTTGAGATGGTGTAAGGATCCTACCTTGAGCTGGGAGTTAAGACTAGAAGATCTCTGATGTCCCTTCCAGCCTTATAATACTATGATTCTATTCTTTCCACATCCAACTGATACAAATGGATACTGGTATATTAGGAGCTGGGTGTGGTTCCCAGATCACCAGTTGATCCTTCCCAAAATTATAGAAACCATTCATAGTGGAATTTATTAAAGAAAACAAGGCAAAACTGCAGGCCAAAAGACTCTTCCTCATTGTTAAGTCGCCTCGACCGTTAAACCATAGTCTCACCTCCATGGTGACATTGTACACCTCTGTAGGCACACATTCTAGTGCTTCATCATTACAGCATCCTGCACATCTCATCAGGGGCACACAGGATGGTTTGAAGATGTATTCCACCTCATCAGGATACTCCTGGAAAATATCTACCATGGTCTCAATTGACCTGCAGGCACTGCGCTCAAAGACCTTCATAAATGAGATAACTAGAAAACAAAAGGGAAGGAGAAAGGAAAAGGAGGGATTAGTTAAACTTATTCTGTGAAGTCTAACATTAACATAACAATGTAGTATAGACACTGACTTAAGGCGCAAGGACCACTGACTCTGCCCCCTTCTACTGGATTCTTATCTAACAGGCTCACCAAAATACAGGCTCTCAGTAAATGCATTAACCTATTTAAAATATACTTAAGGCCTGAGAAGGCAGACTATAGGGATTGTGGATGAGCAAGACATGATGAATCACTGACAAGTTTGGTATCTGTCTCGTCTGAATTTTAACCAGCTAGACACTGAACGCATTTGCAAGATGAAAATAAAAGTGATTCATAAGGCTACAAGTCTCACAGGACGGTGGTAGCTTGTTAGAGATGTTTTACCTTGAAGTGAATGGAAAGGGAACCTGGTCATTTCAGAAGCCCAGAGGCTCCACACAGTGTCCCTTCACGTGTAAAACAGCACAGCTCCTAGTTGATGTTAGTCTAACAGGTTCTCTCAAAGGCACAGCTGTTGAGCAGGACCAGATACAATTTCCCCAGAAAATTTTCTGCAGTGGGAATATCACATTTTCCAGGGCTCGTCACACAGTGCCATGTAGCTGGAAAATATACTCCTTCCTTTAACTTCTGGTCCTATGCTACTGCCAAGTCTATATGGAAAGTAGCCGGAGAAGTAGAAACTTATTCTTGACTGTTGTGCACCACAGCACAAAAATCAAGGAACTTGATGGGAGGAAAGTTCCCCTCCCTTCCATAAACCCACGCCGTAACATTTCCTGACCCCCTCCAAAATGTTTTAATTTTAGTTTTACTCAAGCACAGAAATGCCCCTCATTTATGTTTCTAAACTACAAAGAACAAACAGTCACCTCATTCCCACCCACCCCCCAAAAGCATTGCCACCATTCTGTGCTTTGCACTCTGTTTGGCTGGCAAAACATTTTCATAATTTCATATTTACCCAAAGGGCCTCATCATTTGCTTCAATTACTGTAGGATTTGATGTGTAGTAATTCTGGACTAGACTGAGGCTACAATCCAATTGAAACTAAAATTCAAAAGAATTTCAGTGCCCCTTTTTAATCCCGATGTACCCCATTATGATATTTACTATTAAGTTTTAATGTTAGAAAGGTGTTTAGATTACCTTCTTCAATGAAACGAGGGAGGCTCTACCTGGGAAATTATGTATTTTATTCCAGCTCAGTCATCAACATTGAGCTGAGCCTTGATCAATTACCAGCCAGCATGGCTAAGGGCTGGGAATTCTAGCTGTCATGTCCAAAGCATCAGGACAGCCTACAGTTTAGCGTTGAGAAAGTCTGATCCAAATATACAGGAAAAGGCACATGAAATTGGAATTCACGCCACTCCCGGTTTTTTATGCAACATGGGGAGGAAAAAAAGAATGCAAGGTCCCCAGCCCTATCGAATTTATATACACACACAAACACACAATTCTACCATGACCAGGCTACAGCTAATGGTTCGTTGCAAAACAGAGGACAGGAGATAAGAGATTCATGGCTCAATGCAAGAGTACAAAATCTACCTTCCAAACCAAATATGAGATCTCTTAAGCAAAACATGGGCTTCTACCTGTTCCTCCAACAGGCACATTAGGAGCAGCTAAGGGAGTTCTTACAGAAGCAGGAGATGCTGTTTGACCTAAGTGCCTTTTTTTTTTTTTTTTGCCTTCCTTGCCAAGGCCTGCAGTGTCTGCGTTGATAACCCAGTGTGATAAAAAGCACAAATCGCTTGCATCATGGAAAAAACAGAAACCAGTAAGCGTTCTGAACAGTCCTGAACCTGTGACAAACCAGCATAAAGGTTGCTCCACTGAAGCGCAGGCACGTGCTGAGGGTGTGGGGAGGGGAAGAGAGAGAGAGACAAGAGCGCTGCCTGGTGAGCTCAGGGCTCTTGCTAATTGTGGAAAGTTAATTCTTGGTCATGTGGGACTGAGAGGGCCACCATCTGAGGAGAAGCCTGCCTGGGATTTCTACTGGCTGCCCAGTAGAGTGCCTATTTAAAGAGACAGTTGCTCAGAGAGAGAAAACGGGTAGTGACGGGCGGTCTCTAGTTCAAAAGGAGCTTTTCCATCCACAGCAACCTTATGTCCAAGCCCAAACTCAAGTATCAGCCTTTCAGGCCTTCTGGGATTAGTGGGGGCCAACTCCTCCTTGTTCCCCTTCAGGTTGACCTTAATCTTAAAATGCAGCTATCTATAAGCTGAAGAATTAAACAATTTAGTGTCTGGAAAACCTGTCGGCACATAGCCAGACATGTAATGCCTTGCTGATTATTCACTTCTTTCTGAGCATTTAAGAGCGCAGGAAACTTTGTCATAATAACACTTAGTTGAAAACATTATTAGCTACCTCCTTGTGCATCGGCATTCAGAAGAAAGCTAATAGACAGAGACGAAGAGTGAGCATCTCAAACAACTTGCCTCCCGTCCTGTGAAACAAATTCAACAAGTTTTTCCATGTGTAGGTAGTCCTCGACTTACGACCACAATTTGTGCCCAACATTTCTGTTCTTAAGTGAGAGATTTGTTAAGTAAATTTTGCCCCGTTTTACAACATTTCTTGCCTCCATTGTTAAATGAATCACTGCGGCTGATACGTTAGTAACCTGGTTGTCAGGTCACAATAGGTGACCTTGGGATGCAGCAAATCATAAATATGAACCAGATGCTAAGCATCTGAATTTTGATCACATGATCATGGGGATGGTGCAAAGGTTGTAAGTGTGAAAAACGGTCGTACATCACCTTTTTCAGTGCCACTGTAACTTTGAACAGTCACTAAATGAATTGTTGTAAGTCGAAGACTTCCTGTAATGAAATCTTACACCCCACATACACTGCGGGGGATGTATCCCAAATAGGGCTCAGCATGAAAGTCATGTGGTAACTACTATCTTTGCCTGAGTAACTAATTCACCTTTTAACTTCATCACAAATCTTTATTTCGTAAATTTATATGCTGCCCATCTCACCATCAGGTGACTCTAAAATCTCTCTAGATAACTAAATGGCTGTCCTAAATGATTTGTGATTTTAAAAAAAAAATGTGAAGTACTATATAACCTGTGGATCATCCAAAGAGAGGCCACATGTAGCTGGCAGACATTTAACACCTTCTACAGAAGTTTTTTTTTTCTTTGCTTCATCATTTTCAAACATATAAATATGGGAAAGGGAGAAGGACAGTGGGGGAATTATCAGCTTCTAAAAACCAATTATCATCATAACGATATGAAAAGTGAATAAAGGCACCTTCTTATTTCGGAGTTATTTGCTTATTTCTTATGTAATTATGAAGTACATGAAATTTAGGTTAGCATCTCAGTGATATCAAACCTAGAATGCCCCCTAGAATAGTAAACTCCATTGCTGGCACACTCCAATAAGATAATCATTCTAGCAAAAAAGCACTATTCTTCTATTTCATTTGGAAGTAACATTCCTAAATTAACTTGCCAATCTGTTAGTAAAAGAACCCTACAAAAGTGGATTCAGTGCAGACACATCAACAGGGGGAAAAAAGGTAAGAAATTGCTTTCCATCCTTTCATGTGAATGATATTCAAACAAGAAAAATAGTGCAAAATAATGAACAGAGATGTGAGATTTTAAAAGAGACTAGTCACTGATATACAACCAGAAAGAGGCAATTACTTGGTTGCTGGCCTTCTCATTTGCAGTTTAACTTGTAATAATGTGGAGGCTTAAATAGTCAAACTCTTTAAAATTTAACTATGAGTTCCCCCAATAAGTTACTCTACGGTGCTACAGAAACTCCAGATCTTTATTATTATCTCGTTGTGCAAAGTTACTGCAGCAACTGTTTTTGCAGTTGCTTGCTAATCACATCTCTTGATATTCAGTTATGTCAATCAGATCAGGACTCAGTAAGAAAGCCTGGTTTTATCTGGCTACCGGTTGACTAGGTGACATAACGCCTAACCTTTAAGCAGAAGGAAAAATGTAATTACGATAACCTGCAAAACCCTTGCTGGCCTTTTCTGAAATGCAGCATTCCAGAGAGTTCGTATCAGTCCCTGAGCTGAAAGAAATCCAAACAACTCCTTTGTGAGAGAGTAGCACCACAAAATACAAGCCAGTGCTTGAATGTCATTCATGCATTTGCAGCTCGAGATAAAAGGCCCAAGCAGTTTTAAAGATCAACCTGCCATACAGTGGCTTTCTCACATACGCAGAAAAAGGAACAACCATGTATTCATTTTCAGGGCAAAAAAAAAAAAAAAAAAGTTAAAATCAGAACAGCCATCAGATTACAATATAAGGGTGTGCTCTTAAAACGTTATGCTCCCCTAAGACTCTGACAACACTCCTCCAAGTTCACCAGGCCAAAAACTTGACTGCAATTGAAACTAACCTTGGTAAGAGAAAAGGCTGCCCCCTGCTGCTCTCTAACGCTAAGAACAGCAGCAAGTGCCACTCCCTGAATGCCCCAAACTAAAGTAGAATTTCACACTGTGGAAAGCAAGTTGATTGCTATGAATCTCTGAGATAAGTGACCATCTACAGCCTAAAGCTTCAAAGGCTGTGAGGATTGATACTAAGTTTAAACCAGTGCTCCCTGCACTGTGAACCTCTTATCAGTAGTTTAGAAACTACCATTATTCCCTGAATCCCTCTCAATTTCTTTACTTGTAATGTGTCTGATTTCTCCATCTCCTCCTTTGCTTCCTTCCTGCCACATATTTTGCAAAGCACTGTATAAGATTTGACAGTTACTGAATATTTTCACAAATTGCCTTTGCTGAGGAATTTATGAGAAATCGCTTGCAAGACCCAAGTCTAATAAGCATTTGGCTAAAAGACAAATTGCATTTAGACCCACACTGCCAAAATCAGAGTATCCTGCTCCACATATAACAGACCTTTTTGTAGCAACCTGATAGCTTCCCGACTGCAGCTTCCATAATCCCCATCCAGTATAAGCAAACATCTCCATAGATGCAGATCTAGAAGCCGGGCTGGAGTTGGCTGTTCTAAAATTTTAGAACCACAATGGAGCTTCCATTCTATTCCATTCTGACATATTCGAATATGATATCCAACAATACAGCAAATGCAGTTGGTTATAATGGGCCTATTTGAAAAAATGCTCCCAGACTCAACCTTAAGGTGCAGATGATTCTTCTAAACACACCAACAGCAAATGCTGTGCATATTGATGTGGAAGAAATCACCATTCCTTACAGTAGGGCATATTCCCATGTAGGCATGGAGCACTGTGGTGTTTTAAAAAATGGATCAACCTTTTCATAATTGTTTCTGGAAAATTATCTGTTCAGTTGCAAACTTAGTCACTGATAGTTTGATAACTTTTTTGTGTGACCTTTGACATGGGTCAAAGGTCTGCCAACATAAAGATGAGAGACAAGAATTTTTCAAAGTGACTTCACTTTGAATATCATGCTAAATTCTTCCAACTATTATTCCCAGAGTGCTGAGATGCCTGATCTTAGTTTTACGTAAGGTTTAAAAAAGACTAAAATGCTAACATTCCAGTCCAATATATTCTCCCTGACAACCTTCTTCAGCTGGATATTCTCCATGTAGAGGTTGAACTCCTGCCATTCACAGCCTGTGTGATCTGCAGCTGTACTCTAACACATCTGGGCTGATAAGGTTGCTCTTTGAAGTTTAATAAAAACATGGTGTTATCTCATTTCTCCTTTAAAGCAAAATACTGTTGTGCATAACTGCAGCTGCTTGATAAAAAAAAAAAATCCTGGGAAATCTTGCAACCAAAGATGTCAAACCTGGCAACTAAGAATCCCCCATTGTCTTCAGTTAAACACTTTTCAGTGTAGTCATGCTGGAAATCTTTAGTCTACTTCACTCCAGTTAGTGATGTCACTCCCATTGTTTCCATCCACAGAATTACAGTCCAACACCACCTTCATCCCACACCCTTCCATATATTCATTTTCCAAATGTTAGCAACGTAAGCAAGGATTCCCTCCCCAGCAGTCCAGCTAATGGACTGATGCCAGTTCATCTCCTCCTCCTCCTCAAACCATCAACACATTCAGCTTCTTGAAGGGACCCTTATTATGTACTCATCAAAGAAGAGGGAGGGAGGGAAGGAGGGAGAGGGGGAGAGAGAGAGAGCGCACTTACCTTCACCTTGTTGCCTGTCTCCATCCCCCTGGGCAGGAGCAGCCTGCAACACCTGCAAAACCAACAGAGAACTAATCAGAAAACAAATCCGGTGCCATCACCCTACAAACCCTGAAGCTCTTTTTCGATCTTAGTCGCTTTGCAGGTTTCAGTAATAAAGATCAGAATCTGTTGCACTTTGCAAAATACAAAAGCAAACCAAAAATGGCACATAACAATTATATTCTAACACCCATTTATCTGCAGAAAATCCAGAAAGACAATGTACCTGAATTGTGAACCAAAACATTTGTTGGAAATATGGAACTTAATGTGAAACTTTTTGCTTTTGTTTCTGTAGTGGTGGTCTACAAAATATACTGTACATGGCCAGTTTCCATATCCATCTGCTTTTAAAAGTGTTGCATACCATGCCAACATTCCCACCTTGATTCCATACACCTGGAAAGTGCCAATTTGGCAAACCGTGGCTTACCTGCTGTCTAAAAGGTTAAATAATCATTGACTTTTAAAATTGAATTTTAGCTGGCTTACTACATTTAAGTTGCTTTTATGATTCAGTGCTAATGGAGCTTTTTATGGAGGAAAATACTACAGAGAGATATCACAGAACTTTCAGGGCCTAAAAGGAAGCTAAAAAATATACAGAGACATTGGGGAAATACAGGTTTTACCCTAGCAAAACACCAAGTTGTCATTTTCTAAGTATGTAAGAAAAGTAGATTTAATCTATTATCATACTCTAGACAAGGAAGATCCCCTGGGATACAAACATGAGAAACCAAGATCTCTATTCAATAAGAACCAATGCAGCTATATGTCTGTTTTCTGTACTTGGGACAAAAAGAAGAACTCAAAAAGTTTTCTCAGACAACACTCTCGCTTTTCTAGGCAGCAGAATGATCTGCTTTAAGGCATTTATTATTATTAAGATCAAAATCTACAACACAAACCTGAACAGGGGAGGTGACTGGCAAAAGAGAAAACAATGTTGGTGACCTTCTAAAAATGACAGGACAAGGAATTTGAATGTCAATGTTTCAGATCTCTGGGGTACTTAGCCAAGGTCATTAACCCAGTTACAGCAGAAAGGAAGAACCAGCAGGCCCTCCTGGTTTGCAAATTATGGAGTCGGAATCAGCCAGTGGATTTCAAGAGCAATCCAGCTGGTTCACTAGGCTGTCAGCAAAAGTTAACAGAGGCTAAGAATGCAATGCTGCATGTCTAATTGTTGCACTGTCTACATAGGTCCTTTCTAAACTGATACCCCCTACCTAACTTGGGACTACAATTCCAAGAACTCCCAGCCCACGTGGCCAATAACTAGGAACTCCTGGAATTGGGGAGGATTGATCTAGGGGGACAGCCCAAGAGGTAGAATCACTTGGATCTGCAAAGAAGGGTGCCTGGCAGCACACAGGTGACTGTTTCTTTTTAAGCTGACAAAATTGTTCTATCTCTGAGTGAAGGTCACAACAACTTTACAAACAAGGTGGGGGAAGTCGGAGCTTAATCACCAAGGCCTTCATAGGCCAGCAAGCTGCTACAATCAGTTCTGAGCACAGCCTCCGTTGCGTCTGAAGACGCTTCAGACAGGCAGCTCTCTCTGTTGAGGTGGCAAGTTGCCACAGCTCCTTGTCAAGGCAGGTGTCCGCCCATTTCTCTAGCATCGCGTAGAGCACGTAGTCTTTATGAGCCAGCAGGCTGTGGCAAGCTGTCCTGGGATTCCTCCATCTGCAGGATAGGACTGTGGCAAACACACTGCCCACAAGTGCCCTGACTGAGCAGCCAAGCATGCAGCCCTGCCATAACTTGGCCAGGGCTCTGGGGAAGGAGACTTCTTCCGGCTTGGGTCCTGCAGCATCAGCTAGAAACTTGTTTCAATACTTCTGACCTAAAAGTTGCCCCATTCTGCTTCACCTTCTCCTAAACAGCTTTCTCCTTCTGTCTCTCAAAACAGGGTGGGGGTGGGGGTTGTGAAGATCATTTAGGAAAGAGACCTGAAAAATCACTAGAAGAGATTCCAGATAGCAAATAGGGACTCGGTAGGGTCTATGTCCATCTTCCTCCTCCCCGCTTTTTTTTCCCCCCTCTTTCAAACTACTTATCAAGGCTAGACTACTATTTCCTGATTAGCAGAAACTGGAAGCAGCATATTCACCAATCAGACAAGGAAAAGGAACCCCATTAAGCCATCACGTACAATCTATTCACACCATTGCTCATGCCATTTGCCTTTGAATCTAGGAGCTATTTATACAGCAGAGTCACCTTGAATCCATTTGAGAAATCTGAAGGTTCTTCTCTGCTCCTATGCTGATGAATTACATTTTCTCTGGCCAATGCTGACAAGGCTCTGTTAACCCAGGTATCAGGGCTTTAAAGAAGGGTATAAATGTTCTCCATTCCCATTAAAGGAAGGACAAAACAAACTTTTTTTTTCTCAAGGGACAAGTGCCCTTTCGAAGGTCACATTGCTTGTACCCATCTCTTTTCCCTGGCCTGAGGTTTTACTCGTTTCCCTGTTAAAGACACTTTTAATTGTCTCCTGTTAGATTTTCAGCAGCACAGACAATAGGAAAAATATCTCCTTTAAGGCTTGAGCAACAGCAAGTTGGCAGGGAGCTGGCAATTCTATTCTTATATCCTACTCATTCCTATCGGAAGCAAGGAAAAGGTTAACTCAATAAATTGCTTCTACACACATACAAACACACACATACGCACTCACTTCCTATTCTTTCACATCAAAACCATTCTTTCTCTAGCTTTCTCCTCCCCCTCCCCCTAATCTCAGCAGCCTCATTAAAAGAGCTTTGTAACTGTTTTGGACTGGAGCAAACAATCCAGCCACTTTGGGAGGGCCCCTGGGACTAGAGTTAAAAACCCATGCCATCTTAGGTGCTGGGAGTAGGGGCGAAGCCTCCTCTAGTACTTTTTTGCCTAAAATGCTGCAGGTTGTGGGGGGGGGGGGGGGGGGGGGGGGGGGGGGGGGGGGGGGGGGGGGGGGGGGGGGGGGGGGGGGGGGGGGGGG
>JANHFM010010790.1:537994-566528 GCA_032468115.1 Grayia smithii | reverse complement strand
AGGACCACCTTCTGCCCTCATCCCAGCGCCCCGTGCGCTCGCATAGGGCTGCTCTCCTCAGGGTGCCATCGGCCAGACAATGTCAGTGGGTGGCATCTGGGGCGAGGGCGTTCTCTGTGGGTGCCCTCTGGAATGGGCTTCCCACCGACCTCCGGACCACCCCCTGATCTCCGCTCCTTCCGCCAGGACCTGAAAACTTGGCTCTTCGAACTGCTTGACTGATGGGACTGGGGTTTGTTTATTTATTTATTTATTTATTTATTTATTTATTTATTTATTTATTTATTTATTTCTATCTTCATTTATTTTTATTTTTATTTATTTTCTTCTTTTAATTTTTATCCTTTTTTTGTAAATTATTTTTCAATTCTAATTTTTTATATTCTGTATTTTTCTTTCCTGTTTTTTTTAACTTATGTGAGCTGCCCCAAGTCTTTTGGGAGAAGGGTGGCATATAAATTTAAATAAATAAATAAATAAATATTACTAATTAATATTAACAATTTTCTCTCAAGTTTTATCCTAAGAAATCAAGGCATATCCAAGAATTCTTGTCCCTTTTTATTTTCAGTATAAACCTCTGGGGTATATTGGATTAAATGATAGTCACTAATTCAAACAGATTTCGTCCTGTCTTCCCTCTGGCACAGTCCAGTTGTCTAAACCAGCCTTCCACATCATAGTGCCATCCAAACAGATTTCAACTCTCAGGACACTGAAAAACATTGACATCCTGAACATGTCAGAAGGACAGCCATTTGGGTGCTTTACCCGCTAAACTACCTTGGTTCTTGTTTGTACCATTTAACAAGGGAGAATATTCTTCAAAGTTACGGGAACTACTTCTTTTATGGGTTCCCCGGCAGCTACTGACTACAGCCTGCTGCAAAAGATATATTTAGAATATACATCTGTACAAAATTATATTGAGTAATGAAACTGAATGAAGCTCATAGATTTTTTTCATACCTAGAAATATACCCCTTTATTTCTCCAAGGATTTTTCATGTCATTTGAATAATTGGAATTGTTCGTTTTGTGTCTGTGTCTGTGTGCTTTAGGGCCAGGGAAAGAATAATTTTTGTTATGACTATAACTAAGCAATTAGAAGTTTGAGGTCCCTGCTGACCTGCTAGAAAGTATTAAGTGCTCTACCAGTTAGATTGATGTGTAGTTGCTGCTGATTCCTTAGTGTCTAAGTAAATGACAGCACAATCTTATATAAATAAAGAAAACCATCGAACAGGCAGAGACATAGTGGGCTGCAGGAAGGGGGGGTCAAAAAAGTCAAGATGGCAGACAAATCATGTGACCAAAGCCTTGCAGCCTTTTTATGTGCAGTGTGTATAAAAAAGAGACTGGACTTTGATGGCAAAATGGTGGATACTTTTTTTTGACTTTTTTTATTCCCTACAGACACTCTGGGCAAAGGAGAAAGAAGATTGTTGCAGTTGAACATGGGTGCCATGAAAAGAGAGCAAAACATTGTTAAGGATATCATTATCCATGGAATAAAAATATAATTTTAATAGTCAGGGTTTTTCTGCCTTTGGATCAGCATCAAACTGCAGCTGCAGAAAAGCAGTGTGGCTTCTGGAAAGCAATCTAAAGGCCAACAAATGAAGAGGCTTTGGGTCCTGTCTTTACCACTTTGCTCCGTAGAGAAGGTCTCGTGTTTACTTCAAATTTCACACACTAACCAAGTTGCAAGGTACCTAAAGGGAAATGGCTTAATGGGTTGGTCTTTCCCCTCTTCTCCTTCCATTCAATTATGTTTGATTCTTGGAGACTGCTTGGACAAGTCTCTGCAGTCTTCTTGGCAAGGTTTTTCAGATGCCTTTTGCCACTGCCTCTTTTTTAGGGCTGAGAGAAAGTGACTGGCTCAAGGTCACTCAGCCATCTTTATGCATAAGGCAGGATTAGAACACAGACTGGCTCTCAGTGGGCTGGTCTACTCGTTGATCAACACAGGTCCATGTTAACTGGCAGGTAGATTGGGCTGATGGGATTTTCATAGAGCACAATCCAATTATGGCCTAACAGAGTTTTGGGTTAGCCAATAGGTAGTTTCAGCTGACAGCATCATCGTCTGACTGTTAAGATCCAGCATTAGTATCCTAATAAAAGTCCAGGATCATTTTATTTCTGAAAAGTTTACTGTTTATTGAATACATTGCATGGTAATGGGGAGGTAATGCTCATTCTGAAATTCTCAGGCACATGTTACATTATTAAACAATGAATTTCCCAGCCCAACCCCCCAGGCTTCCATGTAAACCATGTAAATCAGTTCTCTTTGTTATGGGAACCATCTGCCTTCTTCTTCACACATGTTAAGACATCCTTGGGAATTCTCCAGACTCTCACAAGCTTCAATGGAACTGTAGAAGTTTCCTTTCTCCAACTAACCCATTCATAACCCACCCCTTACTCTAATGACAAGTTCAAACAAAGAGGCACATAGCTGCCAATGTTTCACTCTTGATATTAGCTTTTAAGGTTGTGTGGTAAATTGTGCTTTTCTTTTCTCAGATTAGTCAATACAGAGGATTGCTTTTAATAAAACCTCACTGTCCTTTCATCCATCTCATTTTGCAGGAAACTATCTCCAATACCACATTAATCTAGAATTGTATGTTGAAGTGGGGGTAGGTTCCAAGTGTGGTTGGGACCCTCAATTTCCTAAACCATCTTTGACTGACAGAAACACCAGGTCAAATTAGGGAAGGCAGAAGCAAGCTCCAAACAGATCTTAATGAGGTCTATTCAAAACGGTGACATTCATAGAATTGGCATCTCCATTAAGAGGTAAAATGAAGCCCTGAATTTTGAAATAAAAAGACTGGGCATCCCTAGAATCTCAATACATGGGAAGAAAAAGTTTAGAAGGAAAGGACAAGAAAAATATTTGAAGTACCTAATTATAATAAATATCAACTTTTTCTTGTAATGTAAAATAGATTTGAACTGACAGTATTGGCTATGTGTGTAAAATACAGAGAAGACTCTTATCGGATTCCTTTAGGGCAATGTTTCTCAACCTTAGTAATGTGATGATGTGTGGACTTCAACTCCCAGAATTCTCCTGCCAGCATGCTTTAGGGTAGTGTTTCTCAACCCTAGCAATTTTAAGCTATGTGGACTTCAACTCCCAGAATTCCCCAGCCAGAATGCTCTAAGGGCAATGTTTCTCAACCTTGGCAACTTTAAGCTGTGTGAACTTTAACTCCCAGAATTCCCCAGCCAGCATGTTCTTGGCAACTTTACGTTCTATGGATTTCAACTCCCAGAATTCTCCACCCAAACTAGAGAATTCTGGGTGCTGAATTCCACACAACTTAAAGTTGCCAAGGTTGAAAAACAGTGCTCTAGGGAATTGGTGCACTCAGCTCTCATTAACTCAACCTCTCAGGGTGAAGGCATTTAATTAGCTATAAAGGAGGAGAAAGGAAGCTATAAATGAGGAAGCTATAAACTGCTTTCCTGCTTTCTGCCTCCAGGAAAGATGGAAGATTTGTTGATCAGGGAGAAAAATTTGTTCTCCCCATGTTTCTTTCCCCTACAGCTCAGCCACATTTTGCTATATAGGCAGACTTTTCAGTGTGATGCAGTTGAACTGTAGCCAAAAAGCCGGTTAAAGTGTTCTCACAAATACCTTTTCCCTATAAATTAACAAGTTGCCACATCACTGAATGAATGTTATACCCGAGCTCCCTTACTGAATGTTAATATTTTTGTTTGCCAGAATTATTATTCTATAGCTCTTCTATAGCTTTCATCTCTGTCTTATTCAGTTTGAAAACAAAGGTATTTAGGGATGGAGTTCTTTAATGTTATTAAATGATGCCTAGCAATTTGTCTATGGAGATTGTCAGTCATCCAGGTCATGGTTGTCCTAAAGGTACTTTTTCAAGAGGCAACTGGACTTTCTGGTTTTTCTTTTTTCATTGAAGATGTTTCACTTCTCATCCAAGAAGCTTCTTCAGCTCTGACTGAATGTTGGGAATGAAAAGATTTATACTCCTTGCAGACTTCAATAACACTTTGCTGTCCCCATGACAAACAGTTGCTTGCTTATGTCTCGTCTGGCATTCTGTGAGAGGCTGGAAAAGTAGTTCTAACTGGATTATGAGCATATAAATTGGAATCTGTCTCTTTTTGTCATGTGATAATGTATTGCGTAAAAAAAATCATATCATCTCACAAAGGGACTAATTTGAGGGGCAACCTGTTTAATAAGCAGCTACAGAGGACAAAATAATGGTGGATTGCTCCCAGTTCGGTCTGGTTCTTGCAAACCACTAGTACTGGCAGCAGGTGGCTCCACCCACCTGCCTAGATGTCATCATGGATGATCTGCACATGCAGAGAAGCTTCTGTGCATGCGCTCCCATTGCAAACCGGTAGTGGAAATAAGTAGAACCCACCCATGGGACAAAAGTGTTATACATGCTGTAGGGCAGGGGTGTCAAACTCGATTTCATTGAGGGCCGCATCAGGGTTGTGTTTGACTTTGGAGGTCTGGTGGGGCAGGGCATGGCCAGGGGCAGGGCATGAGCAGGGGGTGGCCATGGCCAGGGGTGGCCATGGCTATGGTGGGCATTTGACACAGGTACAAGATGCATTTTTTCTCTTTGCATTCAAAACAGCTATTCCAGACTCTGGGAACCTGGCCCCTCCAGGTGGACAGATGTTCTTGACTGTCATACTTTGTTGGGCATTTGGGCCTATTAACATCTGGTTTTGGTACAGCTCAGTAAGATAAAAATTAAGTTTAGAAGGCATCACTCAAGAGTTTTAGGTTGGTCAGTATCCAATGGAATACAGTTCAACCACATATCATATCCCTACCCTTTACTTGCTAAGGTTCAGGCACCATGGCACCAAGTTACTTTTCCTGTCTTCTTTCTAAAAGGAGCAGATAGCTTACAATCTCAGCACCACTATCACTTGGATGTTATTTTAATCCATGGGTTACTAATAATGTAGGAGGACAAAAGGGGATTTCAGTGCTGGTTTATTTCTATGTTTCCTTCTGTCCCTTGGTTAGATATATGAGCTGGTGGGCTCATGCCGAGAACTACAGGAATTGCTTGGCAAAGACCATTAGTGAAACATTAAATGAGCCCAGAAAGACAAGACATAACAAACTAAAGATTTACTTCCTTTGATATAAGAGAAAGGAAAATCAAAACATTGTTAGGCTTTCTAGAGTACTGTGTTTGTCAACCTTGGCAACGTTTAAGATATATGGACATTGATTCCCAGAATTCCCCAGCATTCACTGACTGGGGATTTCTGGGAATTGAAGTCCACATATCTTAAAGTTGCCAAGATTGAGAAACATTGGTCTAGACTGTGATCAGCCTTCCAAAAGTAGCCAAGTCTACAAATGAACTCTACATAAAATCCTGGGACTCTACTTTATTGATATAAACATTGATGTCAGACTCTTAAAACCTTATTTCAAAGAGAATCAAGGTGGGATTAACCTTAATTTTGTACAGTAATTAATTAATAGAATATGTTACTTGAGTGTGGCCACCATTCTGATTTCTTCACAGAACAGCTAAGAGTCCTCTGCTTGACAGTTGTCAATAAAAGTAAAGTCACTTCAGGGACCTTTAAATATCTTGTTTACATGTTCGCACATGTTCTTAGTCACCCAGAAATAGTTAAGTCTGGTCACTAACAACCTATTGCATTTCCCTTCCTTGGAGGGCATCCATTCCATCTGCCCCCCTCATCCTTGCTGTTTCCCCCACAATCTGTCTGCTCTTTTCTTGGCCAGCATCCTTATCCAGGCCGGTGCTGAGGGAGCATCTCTGGCACAGAGATAGGGATTTGGAAAGCAGCCAGTTCTCTCTTCCTGCCAGCCTCTTTGCTAACCACTGAGGCATCAAAATCCCATCAGGGCTCCTTGAAAGGACACAGAGTCCATTTAACAGGGGTGCCGTTCATTAAGGCATAAAACAAGCTGGCTCAGGAACAAAAAGGGACAACGGATTTGCTTTTCATCACGCAAAGATGCCATCTGAGGATGCATTGCTGATTGGTCAAAGGGACATTTAAGTACTCTTTCCATCTCCAACTGCAGTCTTTCCTGAGAACACTTGTATCTCCACCCTGTAGGAGGTGCCACTGGCCAATACAGGTGGACTCTCTTGCTTTGACCACTTGACTGCTTTCACCAAATGCCAACAAGCTCTTAGCTGAAACTTCAAATGGTCATCGGTACCTGGTTCAGAATGTAGTCTTGTCTGGGAGAACAGTTATTATAATTCAAAATGTATCTGTTAGTGCAGGGGGATGATGGGGAGAGCATGAATGATGATGAAACCAAAGTCCACTTGTCCAAACCAAAGGGCAGACATCCACGAATACTATCGTATTCTGGGGGAGTAGGAGTAAGTAAGAAGCGAGCTTGACTTGAAATAGGCAACTGGAGGGCAGAAAGACTGGCTGGAATAGCTGAAAGTAGTTAGTAGGAACTGGACTGTTTTGTCTGTTTTGTCTGATCAGAAACCTAATTATCATGTGCTACACATCATGCAAATTCAGGTAGACCTCGACTTACAACAGTTCATTTGGTAACTATTCGAAGTTACAGTCACACTTATGACCGTTGCAGCATCCCCATGGTCACATGATTAAGATTCAGCTGCTTGGGAACTGGTTCATATTTATGACGGTTGCAGTTTCCGGGGGTAATGGGATCATCTTCTGTGACCTTCTGGCGAGCCAAGTCAATGGGGAAGCCAGATTCACTTATTAACTGTGTTACTAATTTAACAAGTTTGGTGTTTCACTCAACAACTGTGGCAAGAAAAGTTTCAAAAGTTGACAAATGTTTCACTTAACAACAGAAATGTTGGGCCCAATTATGGTCTGTAGTAAGGCCTGTGTTGGGAGGAGATGGAAAGAACACTTGAATTTCTGTTTAGAAAAATATAAAATTAGTTAGCTTTCTTGTATGTGTGTGTGTGTGTGTGTGTGAAAGAAATTTTATGTCAGGTAGACATGTCCTTCAAGAACTGTTATTCAAGCAATCTCAAACAAAAGTTAGTGGGTTGTGCAGATGTATGCAAAGACTTGTCCATATTTTCACCAAATTATGTATCTCAGAATTCTGTGATGGTGGTGGAAAGGGGTCAAACCAATTACAGAAACTGATCATGTATTTATGGGTGCAGCCTCAGATGGCAGGCAGTTTAATGGTCCCTGATCAGTAGGAAGCAGGAATAAGTAGTTGTAGAGATATAGACAGGTTGCAGGGTAATAAAGGCAGGAATAATTGGCATATAATATTCATTTAGAGAATATTAGTATTGTGAGATGCTTAACAGTCATGGTGAATAAGAAGAGTAAATATCATTGTTTGGTAAAACGTCTTATCAGCTTTCTATGTGAACCAACAAAAACACTAGTAAGAAAGCTTTCTGGCTTTTTTTCATTGCACAGCTTGGCAATCAAGCTAGATGGTGCAAAACCAGCCTGATCTGGAACTTCACAATTATGTGCAATCAGTCGGCTGAAAGTGACATAGAGATGAGGCAAGAGCTATTTGTAGTTTGCTCAGATCAGAACTGATTAAAAGCTATTCATTCCCTCCAGACATGTGTTATGGCCTGCTAGCTTCTTGACAACCTCTGGTCTCTCCTGCCATAATCCCCACAACGGAGGTTTATTGAGTTCATAACCAGCCATGCATGGCTAAGGGCTGGGTTTTTAATTTTTTTTTTAATGTAAGTAGGACCATGTTCTGCTGTCTTTGATGACAATTCAGATCGAAAGTCTTGCAAGCAGCTGTCTGAATTCTACCATTTATAGACCTCTCAAATTTAGGGATAGGATGATATTGTTAAAATACATGTGTGCAGTTTTTCAGGCCTGCTAGCATTCCTCTGCAGGTATCACTCCTAGTGGGGATATCGGTAACCAGTGGGTATTGTATTTTCAAGCAATTAAACTAGAGCAAAGTCATGATTAGCAGGTTTGCCCAGACGATGATGGGGTGGGCACACTTTAGTCCTCTTTCAACATTTGCCCTCCCTCTGTCTGTGCAGCTTGCACAGAGAAAAAGGAGGGAATTTGACCAGATGGTTGCCTGCACTCCCTGAAGCAAAAGGAGAGCGCAGACGTAGCCATCTGAGAAACCTGCTCCTTTTGCCCCCTCTCCTGTACAAGGAAAGAGGGGGGAATGAGTTATGTCAAGTGGTTAACCTCACACTCCTCCTTTCTGAATCTGGACAAGCTTCTTTCTGGGATATTTTTTTGTAAACCAGCCAGGCTGCTTAGGTCAGAGTGCAGGATTGGAATATTCTTAGTTCAAGAGGCACATGGGGTAATCCTAGATCCTCAAATACAGGTAGTCCTCAACTTACAAACACAGTTGAACCCAACATTTCTGTTCTTAAGAGAGGCATTTGTTCAGTGAGCTTTGCCCCATTTTAGAGTCTTTCTTGCCACACTTAAGTGAATCACTGTAGCTGATTTAACAATTGCATTTAACAGTTGTATTGTAGGAATGCAATTGTTAAATGAATCTGGCTCCTCCATTGACTCTGCTTGTCAGAGGGTTGCCAAAAAAAATGTTATAAATATGAGTTAGTTGCCACGCATCTGAGTTTTGATCACATGATCACCATGGGGATGATGCAACAATCATGTGAAAAATGGTCATAAGTCACTATTTTTCCAGTGCTTTTGTAACTTTGAAAAGTCACTAAATGAACTGTTGTAAGTGGAGGATTACCTGTATGACACATGCCGTGTGGAAACAAGGACAGAAAGTTTCACTGAAATTTTAATTGTGTATGGAAAATGTGGGTGTTATCAAAATATGTCAAAATCCTGTTCTAACAAGCCAGCTTGGTCACTATTCTTTTACATATGAGTTGGGGTTCTTGCGCATTGTTTGAATTGATTGTCAATTCTAGATCAGTGTTTCTCAACTTTAAGATGTGTAGACCTCAACTTCTAACAAGGCTGGCTAGGGAATTCTGGGAATTGAAGTCCAGACATCTTAAAACTTGAGAAACAGTGATCTAAATCAGGAGTCTCCAACCTTGGCAACTTTATGACTTGTGGACTTCAGTTCTCAGATTCTGGGAGTTGAAGCTCACAAGTCTTAAAGTTGCCAAGGTTGGAGACCCTGATCTAAATATTAGTGACATTTCTGAGATGTTACAGTGGAGAAAAATCCAAGCATAAGAAAGGTAGAGTCTTTGATAAATCAGAGGTAATGTTATATGTTTCAGACTCAAAGGACATTCACACATGGCATTTGCACTATTCCCAGATTGTGTTTGTGCTCATGAAGCTGCATAACTTCATTTTTCCTTCATAATGGAGCCAAATTATTTCCCAGTTCCCTTGGACCGATTTCAGTTTCCTAGTAAAAATGCTGAAATTCCGCAAATCTTGGAGATGGGGCATTGTCACATTGTCAAGAACTTTGCTCTCTGCTCCTGGTTTTGGACTTTGTCTTTTCCCCTCAAATGTTAAGCTACAGGTAGTCCTCAATTTATAACAGTTCATTTAGTGACCGTTCACAGTTACAACAGCACCGAAAAAAGGGACTTATAATTGTTTTGCACACTTATGACTGTTGCAACATCCCCATGGTCATTTGATCAAAACTCAGGTGCTTGGCGACAGATTCATATTTATGACAGTTGCAATGTCCCTGGATTATGTGATCACTTTTTGTGACATGACTGGCAAAGTCAATGGGGAAGCCAGATTCACTTAATCTGTGTTACTAATTTAAGAACTGCAGTGATTCACTGAACAACTGTGGAAAGAAGGGTCATAAAATGGGGCAAAATTTACTTAACAAATATCTCAGTTAGCAACAGAAATTTTGGGCTCGTGGTTGTAAATCGAGGACTATCTGTATTATAATTTCATGAGATTTACCCCTTTGCTGTTTTAATAAATGGGGCCTTAGTAGCTTTGCAGCTGATTCTGAATGTGAAACCTCAGACCTTTTAAATGCCAATCAAGAGAGAGGGAGGAGGGCAGCAGTAACTGGATGCAGCTTTTTGTGTTTTTCTGTTTAGGGTCAGGAAGGGGCACTGATTGTCTCCTGGGGCATCCTCTGCATTTTAAAGTCAGCAGTGCTGAGATGTGAGCAGGTCAGCTTGAATCTCTTTTGCTGTGTCCTTGGAGAACAAATAGAGTGGCCCTATAGAAAGTATCATTTCTCAAAATGTCCTATTTTCCACATCTAGCTCAATTCTCCTGGTATGAGTTCCCCTGGCTTCTCTGACTTTGCACTTGCCTTGCAAACTGGGATAGGAAAACCTTCCAGCATTGTTTGCCAGTTTGGTCAGATTGAAAAAAGGAAAAAAAGGAACAGAGATGCCATTTTCCCTTTTGCTTTCCTTACAGTCCTCCCTCCCCTTCTACAACACAATTTGATTTCCTTAGCAGCAAAACTGTTTTCATTAAGATTTGTATAATGCCACAGATACTGAATTGGTAATTGGTGTAACAGCACATAACGAACATTTTCCCCCTCCCCAGAAGGGCCTCAAGACTCACAGCAAGTGCAAGTCCAACTCCATTTTTTAATCCTACTGGGGGAAAAAAGGCTCAAGGGCCTTTCCTTCCAATAGCATTTGTTTCAAATGTGCTCATAATATTCAGCCTCTTCCTGGAAGTAGCCTGAGCGTCATCACTAAGGCAAGAAGATTTAATGATGACACCTGTAGACACCAAGTCTTTTGCTCCTTTTTCTTGGCTTCCTAGAGAATGCTCTCCAAGATAATGCCCACGGTCCAGAGAAATGGCTGGATACAGTGATGCATATCATCTTTTGTGGACAACAGAAATGGGAGAAACAAATGGTTGGCAATTCCAGCTGCTTAAGATTTGTTTTTGAGTTGGAAAGTAGCTTCATTGTTCCACCAGGTGAGCCCAGTGTTCCTCCCTCCCACCTTCAGCCAATGAATAACACTCTGAATGCATCTGGTTGTTGTTGTTGTTGGTTTTTTTTTTTTTGAAAGTTTTAAATGAAAAGGAAATAATTTTATTACATGCGGTAACCTCGGCATGTCAGCTCATGCAGACACTACTATGTCCCAGAGATTGAAGACCAGAGGACATGGGAGACATGGGAGGAGAGGATGATGTGCTAAGAGAGGAGAAAGCAGAGTGAATGGAACAGAACAATGAGGAACATAACAAAGTTCTTTGCAAAATTAACAAGAATCTGAACGCACCTCCTTCTCAATGACCCTCAAGGGGAGATGCAAAGGAATGGGAGCAGGGCCAGATCTTAAGGAGTTTTCAGAAGAACCTGGCCCCAACCCTCATCCAGGAGTCCCTTGTAGCACCAGAGTTGAGTGGCAATGAAAAGATGGAAGGATCGGTGGTGATGGCGAGCAGCTAAAACCAAGTGGCCCAATGGTTTCTTGTTTCAAGAGGTCTGGATTTTGCTGGTTAATCTCTCCTTCCTCTCTGGGCAAATTGAAGCTGAAGACCAATGAGGCATCCAGGTGGGAAGAGGCAGATAGAGATGAAAAATCAGAAAGGCAGCAAAAGAAGAATGGATCTTTTACACTGTATACATTATACAGTGGATGGATTTATTGCTTCATGCTGGCGTCACAGGCTGATGAAGCAGGATAGAAAAGAGCATATTGGAAACATAAATAAATGTTGATCTGCCCTGCATGTCCATTGATATCTGGATTTGGAGATCATAAACTGATAAGCCTTGGAGAATATCATGGATGGATAGAAATCATGATCTGCATTTCTGAAATAATGTGGTAAATTATCAAACATTACCCTCATGGCCTTCCTACTTAAGTTAGTGATATCTGCATCTCTTACTTTTGCTTAGTAGGTACATTTCATCTTAATATGCTGATGTTTGCTAACTAGAAGATAAAGAACACTATGAAAAATAGAAGGGATTGATGAAGAATAAAATTTGGGACTGATTGGTTGCCTAGATTGAGGGAAATGTGTTTGTTGGAATGAGAGGAAAGAAGAAAATAAGGAGTGATTTTGACTTAGAATGACTAGCTTCTCTGGCTTTAAATTACAACGGAGGGAGAGAAGTAGGAAGAGAGTTGGTTAAGATGAAAGAGGATTAGCTGGCTTTTGAAAGATTGGTGCCCTGTGTGCGCTGTCACCACAAGGCAAAACATGTGAATTCACATTTGCGTTCCGGAAGCTTCTCTGTTATCTGGAGGGGCTGATGATGGGGACTGATTTTATTGCTTTCTGTATGAGATTGACCTGGAGGTATTTCTCCTATTAAGAGAGCAAGTGCAGAGTTTGGTGAAGAACAGGCTGTATAAATGTCTTTGAAAGAAGGCCAAAAGCAACTCCTTGAAGTGCAGCCCAAAATGGCTGCCTTCCTGTCCTTATAGCCCAGCAGCAGGAACATTAAATGGTTGATGACAATTGCAAAATAGGGAACTGATGGCATGAACTGTATGAATATGCATCCCCTTATATAATTTACATTTTGAACATGTGTGCTTTTGGGAAGCTCAGAGCTCAGTGATTGAGAACAACATTGCGATGCAGGAGAATCACTATTCACTTCCTACAGCTATAGGCAGTGTGAGAGAACCCTTGCTGCAAATTCTGGGTTATCATTCAAGGTCAACAACACTGATTGAGAAGCATTAATGGATACAGTCAATATAAGATAACTTCCTATTCTCTTTGATTTTTACTCCGTGCATACATGCAAATACACATACATCTCCATATCTCCATTTGGTTGTGTATGTACAGAACAAGAGCAGTCTCAACATCAGAGAACTGAAGCCTGGTTCAATAGTCATTACTTTTCTCTAGAGAAATTGGAGAATGGTAGTCCTATGAATTGAAAATGTGAGATTTTAAACAAACCAATCTTAGCATCCTTATAAGGTCATAACTCCCAGAATTCTTTGAAAGATACCATGACAGCAAAGCTCTGTATAACCCAGGTTAAGTTTAAGAGTATGAATGGGTCCTGATCATATAATTCAATATTATGTGGGCAAATGTATGAGTCATCAGCCCAGGCTTTGCATAGATGTGTTGAAATGTGCGTAAATGCATGGGCTACACACCTCTGGGTATTGCCCCAAGTTTGAGTAGTGATTATGAAACAATGACTGGGATAATTAATGTTATCCAGACATTAATGCACCATAAACCCAAGCCAGTAATGTGTTGAGTCATGGCTTCTCCTAAGGAGCTCCAAGAAGTTGAATTTGGCTGTTTTAGACTCTCTTTTGCTATGCTTTATCTATAATTCTCAGCACTATTTTATACTGTTGGAAGCCATGAAAGAAGAACCATCAGTGCGCTGATGATTTTACCTAGTTGGGTAATGAAATGTCTGCAAGAGAATAGCCAAGCTCAGAGAGCACCAAGAAGTTGTTATTAAGAGGCCTCTTGCAAGCAATGGTACTAAATACATGGGGCAGATTTTAGAAGGAGCTAAATTGACTCAGTTTGAATGTGACAGAAGATAGATATGTTCTTAGTCCAATGAAACATGTCTTGCTTCTCTGATATATCTTCTGGGAAGTATATTCTTTGAAATGAATTGGACTGAAGCGGCTGCATAGTATCTAACTGGATCGCATCAACTCCTTTCTATCTTTTTAAAAATATATTCTAGCCATTCTTTTTTTAACTTCAAGGCAAGCTGGAATATGCAGGAGACAAAATATGTTGAACCTCTCTTTGGAACCTGGAATGTTTTGAGAGTGTATGAAATGAATATGGATAACATTTTAGTACTTATAAAGTCTCCTCAAGAAGCTGATAGAAGCTGAGAATAGATGGTAAGGGCTTGTGTACAGCAACGATGGAAATTGTTTACCTGACACCCTGAAGGTTAAACGGTTTTATTGAAGTAAAACCCCTGAAAGCCACTGCTACAATAACATTGTTTGATCATATCCAAATCAGATATTTAAACAAGTTAAATATTTAGAAGGGAATTTGTAATCTTCTAAAAGGGGAAGTATACAATCTTCACCAAATTATAATATATTTGGGGAAGCCATCCTTCTAAATCACCATAAATATAACCAATATGAATTTGCAATTATCTTCACTTTAAATGATTATATGATTTTAAAGGCATAAAATGAGATTCTGTTTGGCAAGAAAAATGAACGTGCTTACTTCTCTAGGATGAAAAAGAATGGATACTGGGGTATGTTTAAGTGTGATGTTTCATGTGAGGGGTGAACAGATAATAGGATGAGGGGGACAAAACAGAGGATCCAATACATTAATACAAACTTGAATTTTGTTCTTTTGACTCGTCAACCCCCACCCCAACAATTAATAATTTAACATTTAAGAATTCTAAACATTTTTGGCACATCAATTCTACGTGAAGGCAGAAAATACCATGGGATATCAAGCAGACATTTGCATCTCTAGAAGAAAAACATTAATTGTCCCAATTAACTATCCCCTTTGACATATTTAATTTTTCCCCACACAATTTCTTTTTAGAATAATTAAAGAAATTCTTTCTTCTTAAAAAGGTTGACATTTCTGGAAGTTGAATGATTGGAACATGATTTATTTTGGAGGATTCCATATCACCTACATTGAATAAGGAAGTAAAATGTACATTCAAGTTTCAAGGCATTAAAATAGAGCTTTCTGTATTAAAGCTTCTGATAGGGGATGAAACATAGATAAGTATTATTTAAATTGTATATTTTCAGGGAGTAAAAGTTAATAGTTTCATTTTTTTTTCTTGAATTAGAAAAACTATAAAACATTTTTGTCCTCTTGACCCGGTTTAATATTTTTGCTCATTGTGAGCAGAAGATATAATTTCATTTGGGAGAAAAACACCGCAGAAATCACAAAGAAAACTTTCTCATATACCTTATATATATATATATATATATATATATATATATATATATATATTGGCAAAAGAAGACCACTCTGTGCTTTCACCACCTTCATCCTTCATGGTTCTCCTCCCCTTGACTACCCTCCATGGGAAATCCTTTTGCCTCCATTACAGGGTTTTGGTTTTTTAAATATTTCTCTGGCAACTGGACGGGGGGAAAAGGGATTTATGAAAAAATAGCATCAATTTCCATTTTTTAAAATTATAATCACTATAATACATCTGTTTTGAAAAAATAGTTCTGTGTCCCTCCCCCATCGTCCCTGAGCCCACCCCTCATCAACAACTTTTGGCACCAACATTTGCCAAACCTAATCCTCACCGCCCTACCAGCAGTGGGGCAAAAATCACATTTCCACTCCCCACCCACCCAAACCCAATCTTTCCTGAGTCAAAAATCACCCGTCTTTCCTCTACCTTTTTCCCACCCTTGCTCCTAATTTCATATAACACTGGGGAGAAGCATTGCTGGAAAGACATTGCTAGAATACAACAAATTTCTTCTAAACTTATCCTCTGTTCTTCCTTCTCCTTTTAAGACTTCACATTGTCCCTAAACATTGCAAGAGCAGGGCATTCATCACTTAACGTCTACCTCCTACTATCCGCTTTGTGGGAATGCATTTAAAGGCAGGCATCTAGCAAAGGTGAGGAGGAGATTGTCTTATAGCAGACACAGCCAGCCAGTCATTTCCACAGACACACAAATACAGCATTTTTTCCCCCCATGTAGCAGGGAATTGACAGAGCTAAAGAAAACAGCCAGACTTTTACACGTACAGATTCCGATTGTGACTTTAATTTACTACAGTACTAGGCTAAATGTTACCCATCAGATAGAATGAAAGCTAGGGCTAATCTGGCAGCAAAGAGATGGAATTTAGCAAAACCTTTCCATTCTCAGATGGCATATACATCTAAGATATTCATAAAGATTTATTTGTATGGAAAATTTAATCATTCAAGGCCAGCTATTGCACCCTAGAAGGCTTGATTTTACCTTACATGTTATCAGATAGCTGAAGCCTTTTCTCTGGAAGCACATTCAAGCACACAATAAAGATCAGTACAATAGACTTCTGTTCTGCCTCAACACCAACAGATTTTGGACTGGGTGTGAAATCTCTAGAAATGCATGGATTCAGAGGTATTGAGCCATAAAGTGCTAGCTGGAAAATGCAGACCCATAGAAGATTCAAATATATGTGGACAGATCCATTAGTACCCATCTTGCACTATAACCCCATTTAACAGCTGCAATGCCATCTGAACACTGAATGTGAATGGAAGATTGTGCAAGAGGAACATGGGTTATATCAGTGACTGTGAAGGGCATCTCTTGGTTTGAACATTATCCCTGGTGAAAATAAAAAGAAGTTCAAGTGGAAAAAATAAGTTTTGGATTGGACTGGTTCCTCTAGAAGTTTTCGATTGGAGGAAATATAGTTAAAAGATCAAAGTTCTAGGCTTCAACCATTAGGCTGTTTGCAGACTGACTATCTGATTATTTTTAGGACCAAAATGGACAAGGGAATGTGTACAATTCACATGAGGGCTTTCCTGGAGCTGACTGCTATTTTGCCTAAGTAGGTGCTTCTCTATTTTTAAATCAGATTCTTTTTTCTCTTGCAAGATAACTGGAATAAAGAATACCTCTGAATGTGTTTAGAATGCATTTCCCTTGCTAATTTCTGTTCTTGCAATCATAATTTGGAATAAGACAAATTTCTAGAAAATGATGGCTGCTTTCACTCAGACTTTAGCTACTTCCCCATTTATTTATCCAATCTATGTAAAAAGAGAAAATCTGTTGCTGTCATTCTCTGTATGTTCAGTATGACACACACTTCCTGGGTATTTATCTTAAATTGGAGCTTGGGGAGAAAAGTGACATTCTTCCAGAGTTAAAGCATTTGCATATACCCAAACATTACTACTTTAGTCGAGATTGTCCAACCTTACAACTTACAGGTTCATCATATAGGGCAGGGATGGGCAACTATGGCTCCTTTACAACCTGTGGACTTCAACTCCCAGAATTCCTGGCTGGCTCAGGAATTTTGGTAATTGAAACCCATGGCTTGTAAATGGTCCATGGTTGCCCACCCGATATACCAGTAAGTTGTACTTCCCTTTTTTATAAGAAAGAGGAGAATCAGGAAATTTGCAATTCTTATTAGTGCGGGAAAGGCACTCTGTATTTACACAGAGGAATTATTTATGAGATTCTGAGGCAATAGCAACAAACTCTGATCAAAAAGAAGACTTATGCATTCATAAGTGAAAGGCAGTTCACAAACATATTGTTGATATGTCAGTACTTACAAACACTTATGCAGATATCCAAGTAGAAATTGAATTTCACAGGTTGAATGTTCACTCCTTTTCAAGGCACAATTAAATCCATGATTTGGACATTGTGAACTCACAGCAGCATATTTCTCTGAAGATTCACTATAACTGGAACCCCCTCCTGATTCATTCATTAGTACTATTCCAGTTTTCCTCACCGCACCGCCCTCCCCTCCTTTACATCTCTTCTCTAAACCAAAAGGATGGAGAAAATGCTTGCAGGGCTTTCTTCAAATGAATGATGACATTCTTCATATTCTTAATTATCCAACCTTCTTCATTTGTAACTGCAAATTTTTATAACAGCAATGGGTCTCTTGTATATGGAAAATGGAAAAATTAGCATGATGTCGCAAGTTTAAAAATGGTTTATTAAAACTGCTGCTGTCATTTAATTCACTGATCTTCTAAACACCCCACTAACAAAATTCATGATTTTTTACTTTGTGCTTATATTTGAATTCAAAAGTACGTTTCTATTGTAGTAGAGGGTCAGAAGTGATAACAGTATTTTACATGTGGAAAATATTATTGATATTTAACATTTCCAGATTATTTCCTTTGGAAAAGTTTCTACTTTTTCTCCATGATTTGGAATAGTTTAAAAAAATTCTTTCAAACCCAGCTTCATTTCTTGCAAATAGACATGATATAATTATGTTTTTTTTAAATGAAGATTCTTTCTTTACTTGCCTCAGTGATAGTGAATTAAGCAACCACAAGTGTCCTCATTTAAAAGACATCCAAACATTTTGGAAACATATGTCAATATGACTATTGGCATATAAGTGACCAATAACTTCTCAAGAACACAACAACAACAACAACAACAACAACAACAAAAACCACAAGCAAGAAAATTATTCCAATGACAATATCTGAAATGGAAAAGCAAGGCAATGTTTATGTTGTTAACATAATTTTTCATACAAAATGGGTATTTTTTCATCTTGTCACGGAAGAAAATACTGCAAAGGAAGAGTGAAAAGAAATGACATAAGAGAAAGTGATATTGATCTTTAAATGGTACTATGATTCACCCATATCAATTCTACAAATATGTTATCTCGAGCTACTTATTCGGAGCCAATTATTTTCTTGTAAAAGACAGATATTATGACTCTCCTGGGCCAATCCCTGTTCTGAATAAAAAGAGGACTACAGAATTCTTGGCTGCAGTAAGAACTTTGTCTTTCCTTATCAATGTCAAGCTTATAGATTAGTTTATTTACCTGACTTGCTAGTTTTCTACAAACAATAGTTTATAATATGGGCTTGAATTCAAATACACAGATCAAGTCCAGACAGGTTACTAAGCCCTAACAAATATTATTAGCTAAGATTCTCATGCATATTACTAATATAATCAGGAAAAAAATCAAGGACCTATTTTAATCTATTTCCAAAATTCCCCTGCCCTGACCATGTTATTCAAGCCAGAGAGATTAGCAGTTTGCAAGCCTGGGGAACATTCTTTCCACCAACTCATCTTTTGAAATGGTACAGTCCAGGACAACTGGGTCACACAAACTGTCCTATGCAAACTCAATCAACATCAATCAATTCTGACAAACCAGCCAAATCAAATTATACAAATGAAAGCAATTAAAATAAATGAAATTCTTGCTAAAAGGAAGTTGCACTGTGACCATACTAAATGGGGTGGGAAGGGGACAGACAGTATTTAAAATGCAACACAGCAGAAATCCTAAATGAGCCTGCCCCATCCTTTTCTGCATCCACCTTGTAAAGGCAGAAGAACTCTTGGTAGAAAATCTACAATTAATACAAACACGATCTGTACATAAGTCTTTTGCTATTGGAATCTCTGGTTTAGAAAGCCCACTGTCATGTCTTTTATTCTTAGTCGTTCAGAGCATCCAGATAATGAGAAGACAAAATGGTCATATTAATGGAAAAGGAAAAACAGACAATATGCAATCCTACGAGTGTTCACTTAGAATGTATTTATTTTACAGTACTTACTAGATAGTACTGCATCCACCCAATCACAGATTTTGTCAAGACCATCCCTTTCTTAAATTTAAAGCCTCTTCATTCCACAATCTAACTATAATATACATACAAAATGACATATCCTTCAAAGAGATATATAGGTCAATATGACCAGCTGAACTGTCCCCATTTTGGAAGCAGACTGATGGAATATGCACCACAAAAAGGGACCCTTTTTTTAAAAAAAATAATCACCTGCATTAATTCATCCTTCCCATGTTTTTCCTATGCTCGCAACTGCCCTCCTGAATCTAGCTACTTTTTAATATTTTTATTTGTTTATTTTGCATAGAAATCATTGCATAAAGAGCTTCCATCCTTTGAACTGTGCAAGTTTGGGGAGGGGGTGAGCTCAAACAGGCACCCACAAAAATATTTGCATAGTATGTAAGATGGGTATCTTTGACTAGATGTGGTGAGCTGCTGAAGGGTATTTTTCCCCTTCTCTTTTTGTATGGGCACAGAAATTTTTAATGAAAAAGAAAAGTTTCAGAGCAAATTGTCTCATCATCTCTTATCATCAAATGCAATTTTGGGTTCTTTCACCAGCATTGATTCTGTGCTACAGAATTACTCTTTACAGGAATAAACTTTTCAAACATTTTCCCCTGCAAATAAAAAAATTAAGATGTGCAAAATGTAGTTGGCTAGGAATCCTGCTTTAGTTCTTTTGTGTACTAAACCTTCTTTGTTGTTCTTTTTTTTATAGTGTCCTAAAGGGTCTAAAGTGGAATGCTACAGACATAATTTATAGCCCCAGTATAACCTAGGTTTTATATGTTTATATGCTGGTATTTAATATTGTGAGAAAGCCTCCATGGATTTTAAGGGAAATTTTCATTGCCAGAAATTTTTTTGGTGACATTTTTAGACGTATTGGAAGACACAAATCCTCTTTTTCTGCTAGAAGAAAAAACAGTCTGGCTCCCTCAAACTCTATTTTCCCAGGTGAACAGAGGTGAAGCCATATTTATCTGAATCTAGTTGCATTCTTTTGGGAACCTAATTCTAAATTCTTTGGAGCAGTGTTTCTGAACTTGGCTGCTTGAAGATGTGTGGATTTCAACTCTCAGAATTCTGGCTGGCTGGGGAATTCTGGGAGTTTAAAACCAAACCTCTTCACATATATGTATGTGTGTGTGTGTATTTCTTAACAAGCATCCTAGACTACAAAAACAAGGAAGTAGATTCGTTAATTGGTTATATTAGAATCAAAACTTAACTAAAATGTGCTTGCTATTGGCATGACATTTTGGTGATGTATAATATCACTTGCAGCCTTCAAATATAGAGGACTTGGAACTGACTTTTGATTGATTAAACAAATTATGATTAAATTATTAATTACTTTGGATTAATTCAGTGATATAATTTCTCACAAAATCATGTAATTTAGGGGATGTGCAGCAGACAAATGAATACATATGGCAGGAAATATTTTTCTTATTTCATCAACGTACTAAAACACTTTTCATCTTTATTGTCTTTCAGGACAATATTGTTTCAATTGGCCATATAGCTCTTTCTTAATTGAGGGATTTTAATATACTATGATGGGCAATTAATTTAATTTGATTTAGTATTTATTGATTCTAATTATGGTGAAATAGAAATTATGCTGGGAGTTTAAAAATACAGTAATAACTATTTCTACCAAAATCTTAACTAATTTAATTATTATGCTACATTAACTGACATATATCGTCTAGGAATAATAATTTTATGGATGAGGAACAAATTGTAGAAACTCAATGATTGTATTTAGTGTTTTCTTACATAGAAACTACAGCCTTATCTATCTAAGCTATCAAAATATACTAAAAAAAAATATTTCAATAAAATCCTGCTTGATTCAGTTGTAATGACAAAATATTTTGTGTACAATGAGATTTGCATTTCCTCATTCTGTCTTGTAAATTCTGGGAGCTCTGATCCCTTGTTTTGGAACATACTACAATTTCCTATCACATCTAAATTGATCTGAAGGCTTTTAACAAAGTCTATCGAGAACAATTGTGATTTCCAAGTTGAGATATAATGGGGAACCATAGTTAGTTTCAAAAAGTAGGTTAAAGAGGTCCTCATGTGCAGGAAGAGGAAAGGAAATCAGTGAACAAACCTAAAGATTTTGCAACTATAAATCTGCAAAGCAAGGTGAAACAGTTTTTATTCCATTTGAGTCTAATGGATGTTCATCCAATTTCTCACTGCATCGCATGTATATTAAATTCTTTCACTGCAGAATCAATTGCAGATATCTTTCATATCCATTGGAGACCAATTTTATTGTTATAAAAACAATGTACACACACACACACACACATTTAGCAACCTTGACTACATTGTAAACCCTTCCATAAATCTGACCACTCAAAAAATATTTTCAATGGCAACAATTTAAAAAATAGACTAAGAAAATACGCTATTCTTTTCACTTATACAAACATAGCTTCATAAGCCAAAATATATTTTTATTTCCATCTCTTTACACTAATTTAAGAATTTTTGCCCCATAGAGACTAGAAATTCCTAGTTCAGAGAAAAAAAGGAAGGAAGGAAGGAAGATTAAAGATTTCCAAATTTGTATTATGGAACAATAAAAAAGGAGAAAAAAAAGAATCCATGTGTTTGTTATCTCACTAAGCAGAGACAGTATTATTCAAATACTTTTTTTGTCTCCATTTGTTTTCTGTCCATAAATATTTCAATCTCACCTCCTTTCACTTTTAGTTTAATCATCCTTGTTTTATTCAAAGATTTGCCACTCTGATAGTGAAGACTTTTTTTACAAGTGCAGATGTAGATTGGGCATTAGGTCAAGTATTTCAAGAAAACAAGGCCTTTTCAAGTGTCAACTGAAATAACAACATATTAACATAGATCTAGATCATGAATTCTTTTGATCTGATGGCATGTCAGAAAGGTCTGTATTATTTTATCTCAACAGTTCACTATGTTAGTTCCTTTAATCTATTAATATGTGGTAGCCATTCGCTAGAGAGAAAAACCAGTTTAGAGATCCATGGTCTTCTAAGCCAGTGTTTTCAAACTAGACAACTTTATTATGTATGGACTTCAACGCCCAGATTTGCTGGCTAGGGAGTCAGCATCTTAAACATCTTAAAATGGCCAAATTTAAAAATGGCCAAGTTTAAAAAATATGCTGGGCTAAGCTAAACAATGTTTTTTTTCCTAATACAACTAACAAAAAAGAAAAGCAATTTATGTTTTAATTATTTTTACTACTGAATATTACAAATTGTACCATCACACTTTCATAGGATGTTTGGAAATGCTATGGATAACCAACCAACCAGCCAAATCTATACTAGAAGTGCTTCTAGAGGGTCCTTCAGATAATTTATTAGCTCTCTGACAGTTGAACACCCACCCAGAATAATGATATGTAGCTACTGATCCTGGTTATTTTAAGGTCATAAAGAAGGTTATTTAATGGAGATACCTATTCCTTTGCTAAGAAGCCATTCTGATACTGAAGATGGTATGGTGCATTTAGTCATGTTCACAGAATGTACATGGACCAATAACATAAAATAGTGGGATCACTGTTGACTGACTTATTTCACAAAATAGCTTGGTTTGTGCCATTCGTTGCCTGTAGCCTGTCAATGAAAAGCCTGCCAATAAGAGGCAACAGAACAATACATGATAGTGGGACAACTATTGCTTCAGCTACTTGTGATATTTGGCCTTAGAAAGCTACATTTTTAGACTGCCTATGGAATGATCCATGTTGTTCCAGTTACAAATCTCCCCACTTAATTCACACTCTGATAACATGCCAGATATATTTTGCTGCCAAAGTAATCAACCTGCCTGTGACATATGTTGTTGGTACAGTCAACTCCAGAACTATGCCCACAGGATGGGTAGACTTAAGAAATTCTTTTTAAAAACTTCAAGAAACTAACATGCTGCTAACAATTCCCTCTTCAGTCCTGAGCATCTTGCAAAACATGGTATTTTGCATTCCTCAAAAGTGCATTCATTGGAAAACTTGAGCTGTGCAAATCTGCAAATCTTATCACTCATTAAAAAAAAAAAGGTAACCAGACTTGTTGTGTATATTTTTGAACCACGTTGAGGTGCTTAATTTTTCTCCTACAGTTAATTGCTAGGAAAACAGGTTTTGAATGGAAGCTGAGGCACTGAAGATTGGTAGCCTCCAATAACATCTACAAAAGGAACACGCCGCTTGGAGTATTACACCACTCTGATGAAACAGAATTCCTGTGCTAAAATATATATCAGCTAAAGGTAACGCCTTTATATACAAGGGATTGTAGTACAGCATTTCTCAATGTCTTATTCCCAGCTGGACCAAATTCCTGCCTTTTATATTTCCGCCAAGCTACTTCCTCAATGTTCACATAATAAAATGCCAGCCTTGCTGCCCCCGCACTGTCTTTTCCACTGGAATTTACTACTTGAATTAGCAATGAGTATAAGCTACTCTTTCCCCTTGCATTCTTTCAGATCATATGAACATTTTCTTAACAAACAAGAAACTCTTGGATTTTGCTCTAGGACAAAGGACTCGCTCTGCCAGCATCTTATCGCCATCCGTGATACATGCCCAGGGAAGGAAAAAGCCCTTTAGGATACATCCACCTCCTATAATGTGCAGTGCTTCTTACCCCCTTGCAGGATGGAAACAGGTCAGGGGGAGGGGGTACTTGCTAAATTTGGTGATGTTTGTTGTTGCAGGGGATTGCAAGTCCTGAAGGAAAATATATCTTTTTGCTTTTTTGTAGTTCTTTTTTGTCATTTTTTTTTCATTTGCTTTTGCATATAACATTAAATATTGTCGCTTACAGTATTACATGCAAACACATGCTGGCTTGGAAAATGCAGATTCTAAATAGTTTAGCTCGGTGGTGCTATTCCTTATGTTGTTGTTTTTTTGTCTGTATCAGCAGCATTGCTTTGAAAAAAACCAGGTGTCCCATACTCAAGTGCCCAGTGACATGTCCTATATTTTCTTGTTCCAGAAGAAACATAGGGAAGATATCTTTCCCTGTGCAGTTGCCAATAGATTTTCTGATCCTGTGGTTATTCTTTTTCAGTTGAAAAATAGATTTCTTTTTCCTGTGTTCTCTTGGTTGTTCTCATATCTCTTTGTTTTCCCCACTTTTTTTTTTTTTGCAATCAGATCAAAAGAGCATCCCATCTCAACTTTGGATGGAAACAGGAAAAAAATCACAGTGAAAGCACCCACCTCAACAAGTAGTGCTCCATTGTCCTTTTCTGTGTGTGGAAAAAGAGACAAACAAAAGAGAAGAAAGGAGAGAGAGGCAAAAGAAGGAGGATGGTTCTCTAGCTTCTCCTTCAAACCTAGTCAGATGCTGGAATTGCCTTCTCCCAGACCCCATCCTGGTCTCTGCGCTTACCCTCAGCTCTTTCATCTGTGGGAACTTGGTTATTCTTGGATTATCTACATCATAGGAAAGTCGTTATCATGCATCCAGGCAGAAGGGAGAGTCTGACCTTATTGCTTGTGATTGATGGAAGATCCATGCACAGAACAGAAGAACAATTCCAAGGAAAGACCGAAGACCCAAGGCAGATGAGTGGATGGCCTTCTTCAGAGGAACGGTGGAGGGTCCATGTGTTTAAAGAACCAGAACCGCTCATTAAGGAAATAAGGAAAGTTAAGAGAGAGACAGATAGAAAGACTGGAAACATGTTGTTTGTGAGGGAAGATTTAACACAGAGATAGATTTTTCTATGGGAAAAGTTCAGAGATAGATAGGAAGGGCAGAGAAACCAAATGTAGATAACAAGGTGCAAACTGAGAGACACAAAACAGAAGGAAAGAAAGGAAGGAAGGCTCTATGGCTCATTAAAGTCCTGAGTAAGATGATGAAAAGGGAAAGAGCATTAAACAGAGAGAGAAACTGCAAAGCCAGGGTCAGAGAAATACTGTGCAGTCTGGTAAGGTGGCTGAAGGGAAGGATGCAGAGAATCCAGACAGGAGGGCCTTGGGCTCTTTCCTGCAATGTTTGTCCTTGACACATCTCCTCTCCTGCTTTTTGAGTGTTTGGATTTTCAGAGCAAACCATCCCTCACCTTTCTCCTGCAGTAGATGCTTAAGCTGTACTCCTGATTCAAAGCTACAGGGATCAAAGGCTTCAGGCCTCAGAATTCTCATGGATGCTCCAGAAAGTGCAAATTTAGTGCAACACCACCTGTATGGGTGTCTCCTGCATTTCGTGTGTTCCAATGCATTTGGCAGAGAGTGTTTTCTTTGCCTTTAACTCTGCCCCCCTATTTTTTGGCATTACCTTTTCTTTTTCCTTTTCCTTCTTCTTTTTTTTAAAGAAACAAACATACAAGCTAACCCCAAGCATTCCTGGTGTGTCTCTAGAGTATGGAAGGAATGGGTGAGCGAGGACGTCGGACGGAACCAGGTGAGCCAAAGGAAGGGGGTGCTGGAGATGGAGGTAGACCAGCAATGCTGTTCAGGCTGTGGGACTTCTCATAGCCTGTGGGGAGTGCTGTCAGGAAGGAAAGAGAGAGATGAGAGAAGTGAGTGAATGAACAAAACACAAGTCTGGTTAAGACTTAAAGGCACTCTGTCAGGCAATCTCAATAGCATACAGAGGGGAAAAAGCTACTTTCTGCTATGCTTCAGTGATAACTTTACACTGATTCAGATCTGCTCCATTTACCCCAATGTTGGCTGCATTTAAAAATCTATGGTTTCATAATCATGATTTCTGAAGCAGCAGCTTTTTCTCCTCCATTCCCAATTCTTCATCAGCTGCAGAGATGCTGGCTGTACGGTCCAAACTGGGGCAACCTGATTTTATTTTGTTTTAATTAAAACAGATTTTTACTTATATTAAGTCACACTTTGTGGAGGTTTAGAGCAGTCTTCCCACAATTTGGCAGAAGTTGTTGTGTTGAGAATACAGAAACTACATTCTCAACACAATTGGAAGGTGGTTGTTGAGAAAGGCCAATTTATGGTTTATCAAATCATCCCTGGATACCAGTGTCTATTCCCAACTTTGACACACTCAAAGTGCATGGATTTTCACCCCTGAAATTCTCAACAATGGCTGTGCAGATTTGGGCCTTCTAAAACCAAACTGTATGCTGTTTCTGTACTTCCATACTGCTGTTTCCTAATATGATTTGATTGCTTATTTGTTCCCTATGACTATCATTAAGTGCTGTACCTTATGATTCATGACGAATGTATCTTTTCTTTACACCGAGAGAATGCACTAAGAGAAATTTCTTGTGTGTCCAATCACACTTGGCCAATAAAGAATTCTATTCTATTCTATTCTATTCTATTCTATTCTATTCTATTCTATTCTATTCTATTCTATTCTGACAGCTATAGGGTAGTTCCTAGATCAGCAGAGGTCACTAGATATGCTAACTAGCTGTATAAAACTGCTAAATCTGGTTGAAGAATGGAGTGACCTACTAAAGCTAGTCAAAAGCATTAGTGCAACATTCCATCTTCTGTTTCATTATTTTTTCAGTGTTTTTTTTAAAGTGGATATTTACCTATAGAAAACAGGGTCATCTGGATTTCTGTTTCTTTAAAATGCTATGAATAAGGCAGAATAATTGCCAACTGAAAACATTGTCTGGAAATGCCTTTCACTTTAGGAAGGAATCCTAATCACTTTAGCCTGCATCTCAAACCACCAACCATGACAAACCCAATGCCATATTCTATAACAAAGCTCAACTTTGAACTGTATAATAATTGATTCAAAAAACCCTTAAGTAATAATTATTTAAATCAAAACAATATTTGTAATTATCTAGTGATCAGTGATCAGGCTGGTATGTATTGTTCCATCTGGGCTTCAAATAAATTCTTGCTTCTTTCCCAGTAGTACCATAAATTAATCTCTCCTCCAACCCCACAGACCTTGCAGAACACAGGTTAGCAAAAGAAGGTGGTGTGGGTAGGAGAATCCTACTGGGTCTGGATTGTCTGGCTGCTGTCATTACAATCAAGGGGAGAACTCTGGGATAGCAAATTTGGAAATGGGCTGCCCCATGCTCTCCACCTGAATTGAAAACTATTAGCTCTGATTTTCCTGACTGTGATCCAGCACTTCAGAAATTACACCTTATAGTACTGTATTTCTCAACTTTGGTTGCTTTCAAGATGTGTGGACTTCAACTTCCAGAATTCCTTTTTGGCTGGGGAATTCTGGGAGTTGAAGTTCTTGCATCTTAAAATGGCCAAGTTTGAAAAGGACTCTCTTTTGAGAGGCTCTCACAGCATTATTAGAGGGATGAGCAGCAGAGATGTCATTCCCCCTTAGCTTTTCCTATTTACAAAGGAAAATCTGTTCTGGGGAAGAAGAATTTAGGAGTACAAAGCCCACTCTTTTGTTTTATCAATCTGAGGTCCATCAAAGGTGTCCCCAAGGGATTGTCAAAAAATCAACATGGTGGCCACAGACATGTGAATTGAAGCCCTGCCTCTTTTAAGTTTGTCTCAGCATATGAGAAAAAGAGATGGGGCTTCAATCACACAGTTCTGGCTACATATTGATTTTTTAAAATTTCATTCCTCTGGAATGGAGTTGTTACTGTTCCAATGGGAATGGTTCCCCCAAATAAGATCCATCTTCATCCAAAAGTAGAATGCCAGAAAAAAAGCTATTAAAAATACTCCCAGACACTGATTTTCCCTAATTCAACTGATTTATAGTGGTTAAACTTTATAATTCTGTTTGGCATCTATATAACTCCCTCCCAACCCCGATCATTTCAGAATATATAAAATGCAGGGAGGGAAAAAAATAAAGGGTATATCCTGCATAACAGAAGGAAAAAATCTTTGCAGGTTTCCAAAAATGCATTTATCCTCAAGAAAGAAAGGCTGATAATTATAGGGATTGCAGACTATATAGAGGAGAAGAGATTTAATCTGAAAAACCCTTTTGCAGCCAAAGCAATTCCCACCATGACTTTCCATTCTGTCCCCTCTACCTGTTTTTCACCTTGTAGAAGATCCTCACTGTCACCATTTACATGCTTGCTACACAACTCACAGCCAATTGTACAATACAGAAAAAAACCATGCAACCCACACTTGCTTCATATGACAATATACCTGTTCAGGAGATGCATGGGACTAGAACATGTTATGACTTATCTCATACAGGCAAGTCATTACGTATTTATTTTTTATTTATAAAATTTATTGGCTGCCCATCTTACTAAAAGGTAACACTTTCTCTCTCTCTCTCTGCC
>JANHFM010010790.1:521718-537729 GCA_032468115.1 Grayia smithii | reverse complement strand
ACTATAAGGTAACACTTTCTCTCTCTCTCTCTCCCTCCCTCCCTCCCTCTCTCTCTCTCTGTGAGACAATCACATGATTGTTCTGGTTAACTATCTCCACCTCTTTTTCTGATGTGGTCATTAAATGGAGCATGGGTTACCTCAGAGATAGGGGAAGTCCTGGGAGGCCTAGTGCAAGCCCAGACCTGCAATGCAATACTTTCCTAGCTCACATGTGGCCTACTCTGGGCCTCTCAAGGCCTTGCCCATTTCCTGCCTTGTTTACTGTCCCGTTAGGCCCCACGGGGCCTGCATCCTACCCCACAGGACCCCACATCTTTGTCTCCACATACCTCCTCCCAATGGAAGGATCATTTCATTGTGCTCATCACATTAGGAAATGGCCATGATTCATTGTAGCTGCTCTGAAAATGGTGTTGGTTCTGGGATGGAGTGAGGCGGCCTAAGGATGCTAAAAGGTGGAGAGGCCTGCTTTCCTTTCCCAATGCGAACCTTGGAGCTCTTCCAAAGGTAAGTAAGTGCACAGTTGGTTATAGAATTCATTGGTTATAACTCACAACAGACTCTTAATAGCCTGATCTGTATTAAATAGGAGATAATTCCAGATGGTGCATGTGAGGGTCAAACCATTGTAAGTATATTCATAGTATTAATGTAATGCATGTAATTAATATGCTATTTGATGAAGGAATAGGGTATGTGAACATAATTTAAATATATGTTCCAGGTTAAACCTGGCTGACACATGAGTCATATAACTGAGGGTGTGTGTGTGTGTGTGGAGTTCAATTTTTTTCAGGCTGTAGAACCTGTTAAAAACATTGGAATCCCTGATCAAAAGGCAGAACTCTAGGGATAAACATTGCCAATAAAATAAAATTTGTGCATATAATTTATTTATGCAACTTTATATATTCAAGTTAGTTGAGGTTTTTTCCCCATCTTAGTTTCTCAGGGAACCCTGTCAAATTCAACCCTCGTATAATGTATATGTTACTGTTAATATGCATGGAATTTGTTTTTTTTTTAACATTTGTTTTATTAAAACACTTCTATACCTTTTCTATTAAAAGAAAGTAGCGGAGAACACACAACCCACAGATGCTATTCTGAGGTATACACAGTATATTATGAAAATATAGTACAGTATGTATGTTTGTTGGATATTGGTCTGTCTATCCATCCATTCTATCCATTCATTTATCCAACTCCAACCTGATATTCTTTGGCTAAACTACTCATGCTGTCTGGGAATTATGAAAGTTTTAATCTTATACATTTGAAGTCCACCAAATAGTAGAAGGCTGATCTAGACCAATACAAATGAATACCAGGAAATCCATTGTTGTACTTGTATAGCCTATCTGCAGCACTTCAGAATACATACTGCAGACTGTTGTGAATTGGAACTGGATGATTCAAGGTATAGTACAATATACATGTAAAGTATACCATCCCATATATCATTGTGCACTTTGCAGACCTATATGGCATGGTATACAGTATGTAATGCTTTTTGTATGTTTGCATGCAGGTAGTAAGTCATTACATGTCATCCCAGGGACACTCTACAAAGCATGCTCCTATTATCAGATGATCATGCTTTTACATATTCAGTGTGTAACAGAGAGGCATTAGCTTTCTGATCAGAACATTGCACTAAATCTATTACAAACCTGGTGCAATTTCTTAGTGTGGAAACCCAACTCCATCTCTCTCTCTCTCTCTCTCTCTCTCTCTCTCTTTCTCTTTCTCTCTCTCTCATAACTCAGTACAGATAGTCCTTGACTTATGACCGTAATTGGGATTGCATCTCGATTTAAGTCGTTGCAGTTGTATGCCAAGCCAGACCCGATTTTACAATTATTTTTATGATATTGTTTATTAAGCAAATTACCACTGTCATTAAACAAATCACAGTTGTTAAGTGGTACAGTTGTTGAGGTTATACAGCTTCCTCAAAGGGTGTTTTTGCTGGGATTTGGCAAAAGAGCTTGTCAATCACAATCACATGACCACAGGATGCTGCTGCAATTGGTCATACATGGGAGTCAGTTGCCAAGTCTCTGAACTGCGATCATGTTACTACAGGGATGGTACAAGGATCATGTCAGTATATCTTTTTTGAATCCATCATAACTATGAACAAAAAGTTGTAAGTTGAGGACTACCTGTACTGTCATGCAAAAGACTTATTCTGTTTCAGAGATGGCTGCAGCTCAGCCCTGCTACACATACGGTGTGTTCGCATGACACAAGGTCACAATGATTTAGCCTAACAATGATATGCTAACCTAGCTAATTTGATTAATTTATGATTCCACAACTGACTTAATAAGTTAACTAGAGGGGTTATGCAAACACATCCAAATAGATCTCATGTGATGCCCCAACTCAGTCCTGAGTAGGAGAGAGAAAATGATCCTGACTAAAGACAGAGGATCATGTTCTAAGGCCTCCTTACTTATTCACCAGCAGCCCCCAACCCCACACCAAAAGCAACAAGTGAGATTGGAGTGAAAGCAGAGCAAGGCTGACCTCCTCCAGGGAGCGCTGGAGTTCACATGCCCAGCCAGTCTCAGGCGGTAATCAGAGCTGGGAACAAAGAAAGACACAAATACCTGATCATAAGGGCTGGAAATGCTAAGCAGGATAGCTTGTGCAAGCAAACATTTACTCCTTTGTGTGCAGAAGGAGTTTTCCATATAATCAGCATGTGCTCACCCTTTTTGACACGCAGCATGGAGCGAAAGGAATAACAGCACGTGCAAAGTGCAGATTTCCTGTGCTCATCGGTTCATTTTTACCTACACAGGAACAGTTTGCACATTCTAAGATTCACTCACACCAAGTAAACTTTTACTTTTTACTGTACAATTCTTTAAAATTGTCCAGAATTACTTGAATGAAGTGAAACTTAAAAAGCAAGGAAACTATCCAGTTTATTTTCACGTGCAACTCTTTAAATTAAATGCAACTAAGCAGCAGATTGCACGCTTACTCTTTAGGTTCACCTGCAGCTCGAACCAGGTATGCATGCAAATGCATTGCATTGTTTCTGTCCCATTAGCACTAGTTTTGAATGTGCAAATGGGAAGCTGAGCTTCCTTGGCATGCAACAATATCTAAACATTTCACCAGACACTCCGTTTGACACTTACCTGTTTTTGCACACACTGTTGTCTACATCCAGAATGCAATTTTGAACCAGGGCAAGCCACTCATTTTTTCCTTGGCCATAATTTGGGGTTTTGCATATGCTCATAACACAGATGCTTAGGTAAACATATGCAAAACAATGGGCACATGGAAAAAAGAGAGGAGCACTGATTTGCACACCACAGGAAAACTAAAGTGTGAACGGCAAGAATTGTACCAAGAATTTGGGTGGACAACATTGTTTGAGTGATCCGATAGAAAGCATAAAGTGAGAACCATAGTATTGCTGGGCAATGAAACTGTGCAACCAAGGCTAGGATCCCCTAAGAATTGCATCTAATGCACAGAATCTTCATGACTTAATTTTTCAATCCTGTGGGGCTACAAATATTGGCATAAGCAATTAGGCCATGACAAAAAGTCTAAAGGCTGCTTGATGGAATTGTTTTGGATTCTTGTCCTTCTCCACCCAACCCCTGAACCAGAGGCTGGCATGAAGCCCCAGCTTCATCCAGACATCTTTAACCAGTTGCCTGTGAAAAATGGAAAATGCCCCCCATTTACCCCCAGGCGTATAAAGAAGCAGGCTGAGGTGTATGGCACAAGATACGTACCTGGCTCACGCAGTCGGGGCGTTACGAGAATACAGGGTAGACCCTACAAGACGTATGAAATGGGGCATTAATTGGAATCAAATATTGATGCAGCCCACCCCTGGGAAGAACACGAGGGAAGCCCCATCTCTGCCAGGAGCAAGAAGCTTTTGTCATATGATGGATGGTGTTGAGATGTTACTCTGTGGCTCAGTCAAGCCATGGATTGTCTTATCTGCTTTTTTACCCCTTCAACAATTTAGCTCCTCCTAATTTCACTTCAGCTCTGTACCCATAGCCCCATGCTCCATCAATTTGTTCCCCTAATGGTGTCCATCTTCAATGTCCCTTTAAAGGGGTGTTTTTCAAACTTGTCAATTTTAAGAGGTGTGGACTTCTAATTGCAGAATTCCCCAACCAGCATGGCTGGCTGGGGAATTCTGAAAATTGAAGTGCACACATCTTAAAGTTGCCAGGTTTGAAAAACGCTGCTTTTTAAAGCATTCTCTTTTTCCCTCCTCTCTATGCTTTAAGGGCAGGTACTGTTTGACATCCCAACTCTCAGTTCTAGGGCTGTGGGGCTCCCCATCGTTCTCTTCCATGGACAGGCGCAATATTTGCCCTGAAAATGAAAACAGATAATAATGAAATAAAGCCAAAGCACATAGGACATGGGAGCGGGGGAGGAGGGATAATTAGGAAGGTATGTATGAGTCTGTGTCTATACATATGATCGGTGAGAATAGAAATGAAGATATTGGCACCCAACTCAAACTGGCAAAATTTTGAATGGCTTGGCCTAGCTTTGCTGCTATCTCTTTTGAATTTTAATCCTGATTGTAAAAAAACAGAAAGGGCTGCGACTTGTCTGCATGCCCCAACATGGTGCAAAGACTCCTGTAATTCCTAACCCAGCCTCTTGAGGGCCTCACATATCCGGAGCACCACTAGTTGGAGAAATCTATGTATGAAATATACTCCCTTGATCTCTGAGACTGAAATTAACGGCATGCCTAAAAATAACATTCTTACAATTTGTTCACATCTGTTCATTCTTGGTCACTTTGCTTTCCCTTGTTGTTTCCCTTACTGGGTTTGAGGCTTTTTGTGGGTCTTCTGTTAAACACAAATAAACTCTTATATTTAATTTAAAAGTATCTGGCAACGGACTAACATGGTATGTTATGGCTTGTGATTAACCTGAAGTAGTTCATTGTTATTTTATCTGTACCGTAGAAGATAAGAGAAGACAAGAGTGAAGAGATAGCCTGATACATTTTTTTTGATATGATTTGTCTTTCAGAAATTGGAGAAGGGGAAAATTCCACTGCTAACCTGTGAGTGTGTATGTACATATGTGTCCATGTCCCAGAGTTATATAAAATAGGGGTGCAGTTAAGTAAACTGCCTGATACTAACACATTGCCTGTTTGTGTGGATCTAAGCTCTTGACAGAGATTTGCAGTGACAGTATAAATAGCATCATTTCAATAATAGAAAAGCACTGCTTAAAAAGAGGATTTAAAAATCTGCTGGTTTGCATGATATTTGCATATACTGCTCTATATTAATGTTTCTCAAATTCAGCAACTTTAAGATGTATGAAGTTCAACTCCCAGAATTCCCCAGCCCGTTCCACACATTTTAAATTTGCTGAGGTTAGAAACACTGCTCTCTATATAAATACACACATGGATATCACTGCAGGTAGTCCTTGACTTATGACCACAACTGATCCCAAAATTTCTGTTGTAAGTGAGATGTTTGTTAAGTGATGCCCCCCCCCCCATTTTACAACCTTTCTTGCAACAATTGTTAAGTGAATCACTACAGTTGTTAAGCTAGTAACATGGTTGTTACGAGAATCTAACTTCCCCATTGACTTTGATTGTCAGCAGGTTGCAAAAAGTGATCACATGACTCCAGGACACAGCAACCGTCTTAAATATGAACCAATTGCTAAGCAACTGGACTGAACTGAATTTTGATTACATAATCATGGGGATGGTTGCAATGGTTGTAAGTGTGAAAAACAGTCATAAGTCACTTTTTTCAGTACCATTGTAACTTCGAACGGTCAATAAAGGAACTGTTGTAAGTCGAGGACTACTTGTACTGTGAGGTTTCTCAAACTTTGTGGTATCTTGATCCTAGGTAAAAAAGGAGACAGGATTTCAAACCCATTGTTGCGGTTGCCATCTTGACTATTTTTTTACCACTTCCCTGTAGACACCCCAGCACAATCCCTTACAGTGATAAATGGATATGTGTAATACCCTTTCTGCCTGAATAAAACCAATGAGCTTGTCTTCCATAGTAATGAATATGCCAGTTATCAATTCAGCACTGAACAGGTCCTGGTTTACTGTAAGAGAAAAAGAGTTTGTCAAGTAACCTGTGTATCCATCCTACATCCTAACTATTGATGGGCAAAGTTTTTGTCTTGCCCTTCTTACTTGGACACCGTTTTTGGATCAGTAAGTTTTTCCAATGAAAAGTTTTGGAAGCTTCTGAGTTTTCTCTAGTCCAGGGGTGTGAAACTCAATTTAATTGAGGGCCACATCAGGGTGGTGTTTGACTTGGGGGGGGCATGGCCAGGGTGGCTGTGGCCAGCAGGCTGTCACTCGTGTCGGGGGCATCTATGGTGGCCCAAGCGCTCTGCCAGTGAAAACAGGCTCCTGAGCTCCATTTTTGGCTGCAACTGCCTCCTACAACCCTCTGCCAGAAAAAAACAGAGCTGGCAGAGGCACTGCAGGGCGGTCCTTTGCTGTTTCCAGAGTGGCCCTGCGGGCCAGATCTAAACACCCCATGGGCTGGATCTAGCCCCCGGGCCTTGAGTTTGACACCCCTGCCCTGTCCTGACCAGAGCAGACTCTACTTGACTTCCAAGCTCAAACAAGGTTGTCCTGATGCTATTCCCTGTTAATATTCCAACAGAAGGTAGCTTCTGCAACTAATACATTGTTTCTGAGACTTGGCAACTTTGTCTTGGCTAGGGAATTCTGGGAATTGGAGTCCACCTCTCTGAAAGTTGCCAAGACTGAGAAACACAGCTAATTAATAGAAAACGCCTTCAGTGGATTGTTCTCCGACAGTTCTTCAAATACAATTTAACCTTTATTTGTGATATATTTGGCATATAAAAAGGTTTGATATAAAAAGTTGTCAGTCCAACAGAGCCCAAAATATATTACAGCTCAGTGAAATACAGCATATAATTTCTTAAAAGAAATAATAAACTCATTAAGTGGACATTTATGCTACAGATTCTATGAAATGTACAAAAATGGTTAGTCCAGGAAAAAAAAAATCCTTGGAGTCCTTCACCTGAACAAGCAGGTAATTCTGAAATTAAAAATTGTAAAACGAGAATGGCATATATTAGAATTATTACACAAAGGTTTTCCTCTTTCCTATAATACTAGAAGGTCTCTCATTCAGGAGAACTATTTTTATAGTTATAAATAGGTTGACAGAGATAACACTAGGCTATTAGTGGTACAAAAGACGATCACTTCCAATTTAAATGGCTTTAATGAGGATAAAGAATAACCTACTCACAGAAGCAACACTTTAATAGCCTTCGGCCATTGCAGCTGAATGGAAATTCCATGTCCAATACAGTAGCAGCGTATTTTTAATTAGCATTGCTAGGGGGCAACAAGGTCAATGATCTAAAAAATGGCCTTTGAGGGAAAAAGGCTACAGGATTATATAAGAATAATAATTAGTCTTGTAATTAGGGAGCATACATGTAAAATTAAAAAAAAAATTGGTCCAATCTACAGGTAGTCCTTGACTTACAACAGTTCATTTAGTGACCTTTCAAAGTTACAATGAAAAAAATGATTTATGACTATTTTTCACAGTTGCAGCATCCCCACAATCCTGTGATCCAAATTCAGATGGTTCATACTTATGACCGTGGCTGTGTCCCAAGGTTATGTGATTGTCCTTTGCAACCTTCTGACAAGCAAAATCAATGGGGAAGCCATATTCCCTTAACAACTAGGTTACTAACTTACCAACTGCAGTGATTCACTTAACAATTGTGGCAAGAAAGGACGTAAAATGGGGCAAAACTCACTTAACAACTGTCTCATTGAACAACAAATTTTGGGCTTAATTGTGGTCGTAAGTCAATGACTACCTGTATTAGAGTTCTTGAAATCTTCTGTAAGGATAGCAGATATGGATTCATTCAATCAATCAATCAATCAATCAATCAATCAATTCCCTATTCAACCACCAGAGGGAAGCAAGAAATAGATTTTTGGTACTGTATCTCTTTGCTACCATCCTCTGCAGAGCTTTGCAATCCAGTTCTTGTAGGCCCCTACTTCAGTCATACTTAGTCATATTTTTAAATTATTCCTAAAATTAACTCACTGCAACCCCCTGAAATCATAACTACTGTATCCTGCACTAAGTAGAAGGTTTTACTACTGATTTATGAGATACCTTCACTAAAGTTCTGTGACCCCTAAAATTACTCCAAGATTTAATGTTATATGTGGTCTGCTGTGCTAAAAAAAGGAATATGATTCTGTCCCATTTTACTTCACACATGGGAACATCTGAAGGCTGGCTGAAACATGAAACAGAATGAGATGCCAGGGAGTTGAAAAGCTGATAACATTGTATTAGACTATAGCTAGTCCTTGACTTACAACCATTTGTTTAGTGATCGTTGAAAGTTAGAGCAGCACTGAAAAAAGTGATTTGTAGATGGTTTTCACACTTGTTACCATTGCAACATCTTTATGGTCATGTGATCAAAATTTGGATGCATGGCAACCAGTATGTATTTACATCAGTTGTAGTGTCCTGGGGTCATGTGATCACCATTTGTAACCTTCCCAGCCAGCTTCTAAAAGCAAAGTTAATGTGTGTGTGTGGGGGGGGGCAGATTTGCTTAACGACTACACGCTTCCCTTAACAACTGCAGTGATTCACTTAGCAATGGTGGCAAAAACGGTTGTAAAATAAGCAGAACGCACTTTACAACTGCCTCACTTAGCAACAGAATTGTAGACCGAATTGTGGTCGTAAGTCAAGGACTACCTGTAGAAAGAGGTGATTACATTTGTAATGCTTTAAAAGTCAAAAAACTTCTGCAAAAAGAAAACCAACAAAGAAATGAAAAACAGTGTTCGTGCAGGACGATCTAGCCTAGCCTCTTGTTGCTTTTTTCCCCTCCTCAAATGATTTCCCTCCCGACAATGCACTTCTTGTGGCCTCTTTTTGGTGTTATTCTACCACCAGAAAAGCGTAAATGAAATCAAGAACCTGAGTTGGAGGAGGAAACTTCAGAGTTGATGTCAAATGTTCTTTTGGAGGGGATTACAAAGTGCAAGTAGACCAAACTGAAAGTGTGAGTCAAGGGGATGGAGAGCAATGGGGAAAGCCTACTCACCAATTCCCTGCTTTCCAGGCCTCCTACTCATGCTTCCAAGGAGCTGCGTTGGCATTGTAGTCATGCAGGTACCAGGAGGTGGCAGAGGAGTCAAATGCTGTCGGTGGCAGGCGGCGGGCGCCTGTGGGGCCCAGATTTGGTGGGCAGTGGAATAAAGGGAGGGGTAGGGATAGGAGCAATGGATGGAGATGAAAAGGGGGTCAGGGTGGGAAAAACAGACAGAGGTGGTGTGAGGAGGAGGAGGAGCACTGAAAATGAGCATGTGATGAAGTCAAGGGAGGCATGGCTGTAGAAAACCACCTACCTGCTTACCTGCTCTGCTCCCAGCCTGTTACCTGACTCACCTATTCTATCATATTACACCAATCTTTTTTAACCTGACTGCCCTCCAGAAACTCTCGGCTGGAAAATTTGGGAGTTGCTGTCCCAGAAAATCTGGAAAGGGTCAGGTCGGAGAAAGCTGTTATTATTTTCCCCATTAATTTTAATATTTAATATTTCCTTCCCTTCTGTTTAAATGGAATGATGCCATGGTTAGGAATGCTAGCTTTGATTCAGAGGGATCTGAATTCAAATCCATTCTTGGCCCTAAAAAGGCTACTGGGGCAATATTTGGGTATCATAAGGATAACATCATGATTTTTCTCTGCTGCCTATGGAAGAAATGAATCTATAATATATAATATTTAAAAGAAAAATATTATTTTTCTGTCCAGAAATCCAATCTCTCTATCTTCTGGACTCCCAGGGATTCCAATATCAAATCATCATTAATATTTTCTTAGAGAATATCAAAAAGGCAAGGTTTGGAGGACGATTCATGAAAGTTTGAATTTAAATTATGCTAAGTATTCCTTTTAAATGTAATAGAGTATTGTGATTTTAATAGGAACACGACTGCTTGATGCTTGGTGCTTGAATGTCTTAATTTTGTCCAATAAATCTCTTCCTTTAAATTTTTAAATGAAGTCTAAAACAATCTCAGGATGTTTTATTTATTGCTGTTTACAATTTATTAGATGGGTTATCAAATCATGCCACACTAATCCCTGAGGCAGCATTCACCCTCAATTGCTTGGTCTAAATCTTCATTTACCTGAATGAACTGGAAAACTTTCTATTAATGGCTTGCTAGGGATTCTGGGAATTGAAGGCCACACATCTTAACGTCACTGAAATTGAGAAACGCTGTCGTAGAGTAATGGAGCCTATCTCGACAAAGCTGCTACTGTTCAACCAAAACTATTCTTTATGATATTGGTAAACAAAAACAAATTAAAAATAATATGGGCAGTTTTTTTAATGCTATCTTGGCCACTTTTGAGGATGGGTAGACTACAGTTTTGATAGGCCAAAACTGGGGATATCTCTGTTTGCCCTCCCAGCATTTTATAAAGCTGTTAAAAGAAAACCACCCCACTATGCTTTTAACCATGCTTTTTAATGTTTAATGTAGCTATCTGGGGGAGAGGAGGAGGGACCTCTCTTTTAATTTTTATTTTGCGTTTTTTCTCTGTGGCACTCTGGACAGAGTCCGAAGCTTGGGGCAGGTTACAAATATGGTAAAATAGATTTTTTTTTTAAAAAAGCAAGCAAGCAAGCAAGCAAGCAAGCAAGCAAGCAAGCAAGCAAGCAAGCAAATAAATAAATAAATAAATAAATAAATAAATAAATAAATAAATAAATAAATAAATATAAATAAATAAATACAGGCTGTGTCCTTGACTTTTGGTGGTTTCCTCTAAAAAGTCAATCTGGCTGGGGAAAAATTAAACCTTTAAACATTTTTAAAGAAATGAAAATCCAAATAGCCTCCCATCTCCTAATACAAGATTTAACCTATCAGCCCTTGCCTTAAGCTATATCTAAATTTTGTCTGCATACTCTTAGCCTTGGTGCTAAGCAATATGGAATTTTCTTTTGCGCATATGTGGATTAATCACCATATGCAAATCAGCCATGATCTACTTCTCATTTTATTTTGGATTAAGATCCACAGAGTACTTAATTTCTAAATTGGGCTACAACTGAAGTCAGTCTGAATTCCCCTATTTTTGAAATCATGTTTGTTAATCATAAAAATGTAGTACAAGCAGTTTCTTCAGTACTATTTAAAGTGTGCTCTCTTATGCTCAGATACCTTTTTTATTGTCTTGTCACCTTTTTCAGGTACAACTACTTGAACTGAAATAAGATTTTATAGTTATCTTTTGTCAAATGACAGTTGACCTTATTTCCAATGTGTTTTAAAATATGCACATGTACAAATAAAATTAATAATGATTTTTCCCTCAGCTGTACATGCTTCTATTTGCTCTGAAGAGCATCGGCAAATGCCTGGGGCTGATTTAAAACACATTTTCATGTAGATTAAAATTTAAGAGAAGAAACTGAAAACTTTAGAAGCAAGCCTATAAAAGGTATTGTTGGTTCCCCACAGTTACCGAATTGTGCCATTTATTTTATTTTGCTAAAAAAATTGCAGTCTTCTTCATATTACCCAAACTACATTCCCAGCTTTGCTGATTTCTTTGGAAGCTGATCAGAAGCTCTTCAGTGAAAATACCAGAATTGTGAGATAAACCTTCCAAAAGCAATTTACAGGTTGTCTTTGACATGACCACAATTGGCACCAGAATTTCTGTTGCTAAGCAAGGCAATTGTTACATGAGCTGTGCCCAATTTTGCAACCGTTTTTGCCATAGTTATTCAAGGTCCTCAATGCTCCCTGAGCTTGTCTTTTTTTATCTTGCAGATGTTTTATTACCCAACTAGGTAACATCATCAGTGCAACCAGCTCAGAGAGCATTAAGAATCACACAGTTCAACCTTGAGCTACAAATATTTGAATCACTGCAGTTAAGGGAATCCAGTTTTCCCTTGGCTTTGCTTGTCTGAAGCTGGATGGGAAGGTTTCTAATAATGATCATATGACCCTGGGACACAGCATCTATCATAACTACCGTATTTTTCGCTCCATAAAATGCACCTAGGTTTAGAGGAGGAAAACAAGAAAAAAAATCTGCCTTTGCCTCCCAGTGTCCATTCATCTAGCTAGTGCCCTTGCAGCAAACAGCTTGCCTCTTCCGTCTGCTACCTCTGCTGAGGAACGCTGGAGCCTTCGCCTCCAAACAGCTGATTGGTGGTTGGATTGGGCTCCTGGAATACCACTGATAAGCTGTTCCAGGTGGTGGGGATCACGCCACTGTTCGCCATTGTTGCCTGTCGCCCATATTTGTTCCATAAGACACACAGACAATTCCACCACAGGAAAAAAAGTGCATCTTATGGAGCAAAATGTATGGTACTTGCTGGTTGCCAAATGCCTAAATTTTGATCATAGGAACATGGACATATCATGATGGTTGTAAGTGCAAGTACTGGTGGTGAGCCTCTTTGTTTAGTACCGTTATTATAACTTTGAACAGCCACTAAATGAAAGGTTGTAAGTTGAGGGCTACTGTACCTGCCACTGCAGGTCTTAGAAACATTGTTCACTGAAAGCAACTCACCAATCTAGACTTCCATTTGAACTGTATGTGTGTGGCTACATGCATTAAAGGCTCCTCTGGTACTGCAGAAGTAAAGTGTTATTTTAGCCATTTTGATGAAAATACTGGATTTTGCCAATGACTCTGTGGAGAAGCTATAACAGTATTTACTACTGGTAGTATACCTACTTGGTATAGAAACTCTGGTAAAAGTTACAATATTTTTGCTTCCTGAGCCCTCCCTTGTGAGGCAGAAGAGAAATAGATTGGGAAAGGAAGTGCCCTCAAAGTCTTCCATCTGATTTTACCCTATAAAGAGGCTCCAGACAGATGATGTCTGGAATGAAAAAAGATTGCAAATTGAGAAGACAACATTGGATAGTAATATGTTACCATGCCTCACTATTTACATCAGGTATATCCAGCCTTGGCAACTTTATGACTTCTGGTCTTCAATTCCTAGAATTCCTCAGCCGTCATGGCTGGCTGGGGAATTCTGTGAGTTGAAGTCCCTAGGTCATAAAGTTGCCAAGATTGGACACTCCTTATTTACATAGTGCCACATACAGCAAATGATTTATATTCATGTTTACTGATGACAATATAGATTTACTACTAGTGCAGTGCATAAATATCTCTAGGGTAGAAGGCAGCCTCTGAAAAAATGTCAACACAGGGAATGTATACCACAAGAAATAACTTACGTACTCCTTCATAGCCATTAATAGCTTCAGTGTTCATTGAGCACAACTATTTATTTGTGTCATTTATTGATCGATCAAATTTATATGGTTATCCAACTTCCACAGTGACTAGCCACAAATAGGGATGGTCCTTGGGAAAGAGGAACCCATGAGACATAAATACTCATGGAATCATTGCAGCTGAGTTTGGGGCAAATGTATAGCAAACATGGAAACCACATCAGTAAGGAGAAGGTTTCTTGATTGCAAGATGTTGGAAGACTACCAGCCAGCTTCATTAAATGCATTTAATCAGCACAAGCCACTGGTGCACTAGCTAGTAGCCTGTCCAGGGTCAAATTAGATTTTGTACTTCAATTAATAAAAACCATCATCTGAATAATACTTTATCCCCCTCACAAGGTTTAATCTGCATACATCTGGAGTAATTAGCCAACGCATGGGAGCAGTACCATTTTTTCTCCACTGCTAGCTAAGGTATGTAGGAAGCACATCACAATAGTAATGGGGGATTTAACTGTCCTGACATCAATTGGGAGACAAACTCTCAAGTGCAAGATCAAACAGGTTCCTGACAAACCAAGCAGAAACTTTGTCTCCCAAAAAATAGAAAAAGGAACTAGGGGATCAGCCATACTGGACTTAAGTCTCATTAACAGAAATGAAATGATAGAAGGTGTTGAAGCTTCAGGAACTTTGGGGGGAAGTGATCATGCAGTATTGTAATTCAACATTATGCAAGCACAAGCAATAGAACAAAGTCAAGCTAGAGTCTTTGACTTTAAGAGAGTTATAAACTTAGATCTTGGGAAGAATTTCATGGATGAGTATCCTCAAGGGGAAAACAACTCAAGAAGCTTGGGAAATTTTGAAAAGTGAGATTATAAAAGCCCAGTCTACCACATACCAATGAAGAAGAAAAATAACAGCTCTCAAAAGAAACCAGCATGGCTGCATAAAGAACTCTTTGATAAATTGAAATACCCATTTGTTTCTTCTTCACTAGCAATATGTATGCTTAGAAAGTCTAAGCATACATATTACTATTGCATATTACATACGTCTGTTTGAATAGGCAACCTGTTCCATAGTGTATACTGAACAGACTTTGGCCTTAAAGGCATTTTGTCATGAATTTAGGTCTATCCTGTGGTACTGAATGTATTGCGATAACTGCTTCACTTTTTTCATGCTTATCCACACTTTTTTTTTCAACAAGGTGGCAAATTTGCTATGGACAAACTAATATTAAAGAGTACATCGAACTAGTGCATTATATGAGTCCAACTTCTAACTAAAAAGGAGTATGGGCGATAGTGATAGAGATAGGAAGATAGTTGTAGTAGATAGAGAGCTAAAAAGATACAGAAAATAGATGATAGACAGAAAGTGATCAATACAGATAGAGAAATAGAGATAGAGATAAATAAATACAGTAGATAAATAGACAGATAGAGAAACCCTATTGTTTTAAATGTTAAAGTATTTCCAATACTTTTTAGCTGGATGTTGGGCTCATAAAATATAGTGGTTGGATTTACTCATCAATATTGGTTTGACTATCAGACTATATTCCTTCAAGAATAGGCTCTCTGGATCCTGTGCAGTTGTACTGGATATGCACCTCCCACCTAAAATCAAAGGGAATCGTCTTTCTGCCTTCAAAACTTTTGTTTCTGTTTTAACTGACTCATTAATTGAAAACTGATTTGATTGACCCTGTCTGCCTCCTTTACCTGGAGGACTCCCTTCATTCCACTCGATGAACTTAAAAGTCTGCTTACCTTTATGCCAACAGAAATAAAGCCAATGAAAATATTTTGTAATCTACTTAATCCTGGGTCAAATGTCTACATCTACAAGGCAATTGTCAGAATTTGGACTTTGTGACGATTGTTTCACTTCTGTGCTTCTTCCTTGCCTATTGCTTGCTTCATGGTATTGCACTACTGTACAATACCATGAAAGCTCTTGCTTCCTTGGTGGAATTAAAGTCATCCTAAGCTTTCATTTGCTGTCACCTCCTGTTTGCCTGCTGTGACAGGGGCAACCTTGTCTCTGTTTGAAAGTTTGCCTGCTGCTAAGATCAGTTTCTGACAGATGCTAGACCAGAACTTACACAGCACACAAACATGCTGACGATGACTTCTGGACTAGAGGGATCACAGTCTCTTATTCTTTTTCACACAGAGAGATGAACACAATTACAGTCAAGTCTCACCTAATGCAGAATGAAGGACTGCAAAGAGTTGATGCAAAGTTCCATAAAAATGACCAATGACTTTTTGGTCATAAAGCAGTATTAATTTCAGATGTATCATTGATATTCTAAAGTTAATTATCACTATATCCAGAATTAACAACATCAACAACCTAATATTTTCATAATCAGTTATTTGGTCATGCAGTTAGCATGAGTGATTTAAAAAAAAAACCAATATGGACTGGGAATTTTTGAATAGAATAATAGAATAAAGATTATGAAAATTTTTGATGATTGATCAATAAACATTGATTTGGAAGTCTATCTTGAATACATGTAGTCGTTGCCCATTGTCCCAAAGGTGCTTTTTCAAGAAGCAACTGGATTTTCTGTTTTTTCTTTGAAGACGTTTCGCTTCTCATCCAAGAAGCTTCTTCACCTCTGA